>MDKH01100518.1:0-20625 GCA_005239495.1 Nicotiana undulata
CAGACTATTTCAGCTTATAGTTGTGGGATTAGAACTTGTAAATCATTCCATAGGTGGAAATTTTAGTTCTAAGGTTTATGGGTCAGGATCGGACTTCGAAATTTCAACTATGTTGTGCTGTTAGACCTATATGGGGTAAGGTGACATGGAATCACCTCCGAATATGTGCATGGTAGGTTATACATCAATTTTGGTGGTGTTTGGAACAGTTCTTGGCACGTTCGAGGACGAACGTCTATTTAAGTGGGGAGAATGTAACGACCCGACCGGTCGTTTTGAGCTCTAGCGCGTTGTTCAGCAGTTGGAAGTCATGAACAACTTCATTTCAGGTATTACGACTTGTGCATATGGTCAGAGTTGCGATTCAGGAAGTTCGGAGTCAAATTGGAAAGAAAATTCTCATTTCGGAAGCCTTAAGTTGAAGAAATTGACTAAGATTGGAATTTGGACTAAACGACTTTGGAATCAGGATCGGAAGGTTCCTGCATGTTCGTATGATGATTTTGGACTTGGGCGTATGTCCGAATCGGGTTTTGGATAACCCAGGAGCATTTCAGTGTATATTGTGGAAGTCAACATTTTTGAAGGAATTTCCTAAGTTTGGCTGGAAGGCATCTCAGTGTTATTGATGTCCGTTTGGGATTCTGAGTCAGGGAATAGCTTCGTATGGTGATTTATTAGTTGGGAGCGCGATCGGAAGGGAATTCGGATGTCCGTAGGTTATTTTGAAGTCATTTGGCTAAACATAGAAATTCGATGGTTTTGAAGAATCCGACCGGAAGTAAATATTTTGATATCGGGGTCGGAATGCGATTCCGAAAGTTGGAGCATGTCCGTAATGTTGAATATGACTTGTGTGCAAAATTTGGGGTCAATCAGACGTGATTTGATAGGTTTCGGCATCGAATGTAGAAGTTTAAAATTTCAAAGTTCATAAAGTTTGGATTGGAGTACGATTCGTGGTTTCGGCGTTGTTTGATATGATTTGAGACCTCGAGCAAGTCCGTGGGGTGTTATGGGACTGAGTCGTGTGATTGGACGGGGTCCCGGGGTCCTCGGGTGTGTTTCCGGGTGGTTTCGAATCATTTCGGTCTATTTTGAGATGGTTATTGCTGGTGTCTGGTGTTGTTCTTCGCGTTCGCGGGGACCCCTTCGCATTCGCGAAGAAGAATTTGGCATCAGGGACTTTGCTCTTCACGTTCGCGAAGAAGGAAAATATCTGCTGCACATGTCTGACTTCAGAGGCTCATATCTCACAATATATAAGGTATTTTGAGATGATATAAAAATGAAAGTTGTAGCCCTTTGTGTCTAGTTTCTAGAAATGTAAACCATTTGTCATTTGGAGTTTTGTGAAAAATTTATGACTATTCTACCAGAGGCTGGTTGAGAAGAGTAAATAGGGAACCTGTAATTTTTGTTCTATGCGTTCGCAGTGGTGTACCGCGTTCGCGAAGAGTAAATGGGGGAGCTGGAGTTTTGTTCTATGCGTTCGCGGAGAGGTACCGTGTTCGCGATGAAGGATTTACCTAGGCATATTTAAATAAACCCTCCGCGACTTAAACCTTATTTTTCACCATTGTTGTACGGAAAATAGCTTTTGGGGACGATTTTGAAGAGGGAAATCCTTGTTCTTCATAGAGGTAAGTATTTTATAATTAAAACTCAATTATGGATGATTATAGAACATAAAACCAGTGTAAATTCATGGAAAATCAGTAGAAAATTGGATTTTAGGGCTTGAGATTATGAGACCTTTAAGGGTCAATTTGATGGGTCAAACGAACTCCGATTTTGATGTTCTTTATATGTAAGGACTCGTGAGAGGACGAAGCACACTTTTGTATAAAAAATTTTGAGTTTCGAAATGCAGGCCCGGGGGTCGGGTTTTGACCGAAATCGGAATTTTGAGCTAAATTTGATATCTTTCGATTGGAATTGTTCCTTAAGCACACATTGATGATACAAATCTAAACTTGGTAGATTTGGAGCCTTCGGAGGTCGATTGGAGAGGCAAGTGCATTGTGCAATAATTCCTGGCTAGTTTTGAGGTAAGTAATGTCTTTAAATCCTGTTATGAGGTTATGAAACCCCGGACTATGCACCCTTCCACGGGTTTTGAGATAAAAAGGTTGAAACTTTGGAACATGTTTCTTATTTAGGCGACTATTGAGTTGCGAAACCGATTTCTAAGCCTATGCTTAAATTAGTATTATTTTATTATGATATGAATTGGGCTGTAACCCGTGTTTGGGGCCTAGTGCTGACTTGTTTACCCTTTGAGGGTTGTGTTTACTATATTTTCCTCACTGGTATGTTATGATTTTTCACTCAGTCTTTTCTGTGAAATTGTTTTGACACTCAGAGTATTTTGATACTACTTCTTGAAAATGAAATACTGTTTTTGGGTCGAGAACCCGGTATATTTATGGCCTGAAGGGCAAATTGAGAGTGTCTGACTGAGTGAGGCTGCTGGCCTATATTGTGAGGATGTTATGATATGAGTGAGGCTACTGGCCTATATTGTGAGGATGATATGATATGAGTGAGGCTGCGGGCCTATATTGTGTGTGATTTATGCCATGTTGTGGCTTATTATAGCGCTTGGGCTGTAGGAGCCCCTCCGGTGTCTGTACATACCCCCAGTGAGCACCGGTACCGATTGAGTGATGCCCGCGGGGCTTATGAAGAGTGATTGTGAGGTTGCCTGATGGGCAGAGTGATTGTGAGGTTGCCTGATGGGCTAATACTGAAAGATATTGTGATGAGAAATGATTATGGCCCGAGGGGCAGTTTTATGAAGATTTTTTTTACTGTGTTTTCAAACACGATTTACTTCGTTTTCAAACTGGCTTTCACTGAGAAATTTACTGAGATATACTGATATTGTACTTGTTTTCAAAGGATTCTGGAGACTGATTTCGAACTTATGAATTGATGAAAACTACGTGGTGACTTGGTGTTTTACTGGTTTGTGGAATTGTGTACATGTTCCGTGTGTTTATATTACTCATAATGTGATTTATTTTCATTACTATTGAGTTGCGTACTTATAAAGACTCACTGTGCCTCCGTGCACAGATCCAAGTACCAGTTCGCAGCAGTAGCTGACGCAGTTTGATAGCAGCATTTCACGGGATTTCGAGGTAGTTGTCCAGCGTCCACGACTTCTCCATTTCCCTTCCTTATTTAGTTTTAGTATTTGATTCAGAGACATATATTATAGTTTTAGTAAAGTTAGATTTACTTATTCTTAGATGCTCATGACTATTGACTCCAGTTCTTGGGAGGTTGTTTAGGCTAATATGGGAACGCTAAGACATTATTTTCATTATTTATGCTATGGTTGCATATTTATTATTAAATAGTGAACTGTTATAATTGAATAAACGCGTAGTAAGGTGATGGTTGTCTAGCCTAGTTTCATGATAGGCGCCATCACGGCCTGTTAGGATTTGGGGTCATGACACAAACATGAGACTGATCAATGAATGGAAGGAGATGGCTATCACCTCCAATAGAAGGTTAGAATATCTAGAGCAGGTACTGATGGAGTTGGAGGGAAAGATAATAAAAAGGATTGACTACTTCCAGCATGCTGAAGGAGGCGAGGGAGGACATCTAGCCAGAGCCTACTTGCTGCTGGGGATGCGCGAACTGGGGAACTTGATCGATGGATCTAGGAGAACCAAGCCTGGGGAGGGTCCTTCTGGGACCAAATAGATTAAATTCATTTGATTTTCTAAATGTAATAAGGCCAAGTGCCAATAGTGACTTATCTTTATTATCTTAGTGTTGTTTTGGGATTCATCTATTTTTATATTAATGAAATGAGGCATTTATTGGATCTAAGTTCTCCAAATAAACTTGTCGCTAGGCCTACCTCAGGCACAACGAGGCTCCCAAATTAGGACGCGAATTTACATTTCTGCAATATGTGTTTAAATACCGCAAATACTCTTTTCAGAATCCTTACTGACTTGGCTACCTTTTGTTTTTCTTTCTTTCTTTTGATTATTCCCATTCCCCAAAGGTTGGTTCGTGCATACTGTCATCATCAGCTTATCAGACAAGATCCAGGGGCCCTCCGCCTTCTCCTCCTCCTAGTCCACCAAAAGGCAAGGGAAAAGCAAAGATGGATGATTTGAACGGCACTAGAAAAGAAAACAATGCACATGTTGAACATGCAGAAGCTTTTGATGGTCGGGGTACTCAGGCCCCAAATGACACGGATTCATGGCTTGACCAAAAGATACAGGAACTCCAGGGTGAGCTCGAGCATGTCCGGAATTCAGCAAACCTATCCTTCACACTCAGTGTCCCAGACATCAACAATCCAAACACCAAGAACCCCGCACAACCTCAAAGCACACACAACAAGCGCCCACAGAATCCTCCCACACCTCACCATTATACGAACCCACCACAAAACCAAACTATCCCTCAATAATATCAGCAAAACACCTACCATACTCCATAAAATACTCCACCAATCATTCCCAGACCCCAGAATTCCACCAATGATCACCATTATACCCAAACTACCGGTCACCAAAATAACCCTATATACGTGGAGACCCTACCTCATTCCACTCAACCCATATCCTATGCACCGGAATCTGTCGAGAAAGACATGCTCATTAAGAACCTGGCTGAGGAGCTCAAGAAGTTGACGAGTCAGGTTCAAGGCGTTGAATGAGGTAAAAGGATAGAAGGTCTAAACTATGAAGACCTATGCATACAACCGGATATAGAACTACCGGAGGGTTAAAAACCTCCCAAGTTCGAAATGTTTGATAGAACAGGTGATCCCAGAGTTCATCTGAGGAATTATTGTGACAAGCTTGTAGGGGTCAGAAAGGATGAAAGGATCCGAATGAAGCTTTTCATGAGGAGTCTTACAGAAGATGCTTTGTCCTGGTACATCAGCCAGGATCCTAAGAAGTTGGCCAACTGGGTGAGTATGGCGTCTGACTTCATGGACAGATTCAGGTTTAACACAGAGAATGCGCCCGATGTCTTCTACATCCAGAACATAAAGAAGAATCCTATTGAGACCTTCCACGAGTATGCTACTCGTTAGAGGTCAGAAGCAGCCAAAGTCAGGCTGACACTGGGCATATGAACAAGTTCTTTGTCAGAGCACATGATCCACAGTACTATGAAAGATTGATGGTTATTGAAAACCATAAGTTCTCTGATATCATCAAACTCGGAGAAAGGATCGAAGAGGGCATTAAAAGCGGGATGGTAACAAACTTTGAGGCATTACAGGACACGAATAAAGCATTGCAGTCAGGGAGTATATCGAAGAAGAAGGATACAGGAACAGTGATGGTCGCCCAAAGACCCAAAACTCCACTTGGATATCAAACCTCCCCACTTACATACCAAGCACCTCCACCCACATATCAACCCTCACCTCCCAGATATTCCCAACCAGCCACTGCTTATCACATATAATTTCCCACCATCTCACTTTCAGTCACCTCCAACTCATCCAAACTATCCAAGACCTCGACCCAACTTTGACCGCAAACCACCCAAATAATATACCGCCATTGCTAAACCCATTGACCAGCTGCATGAAAGGTTGAAGGCTGCTGGTTATGTCACTCTTGTCCATGGTGTGGCCATGGAAAACTCATCCCAATGGGTCAACCTAAATAAGACATGTGCATATCATTATGGCATGAAAGGTCACACCATTGACGAGTGCTGAACACTGAAGGATAAAATCCAAACCTTGATAACAAGTCATCATGGCAAAGGAGGCTACGCCCAACGTCGGCAATAACCCCCTCCCAGGTCATAGGGGTGAAGGTATCAATGCGATAGAGACCGAGGAATGATATCCCAAGGGATCAGTCAGACTTATCAAAGAGGGTGACGATCCCAAGAAACCTGCAGTTACACTCAATCCCATTATAGTGCAGATATAGCCACCAATGGAGGTCGAGGTAACTGAATCATTCCCATTTGAAGTTGAGGTATCACCACCTGAAACTGCACCTATTCCATTCGAGGTGGAAGTAGCCGCACCATTTACCGTGGCAGTATCAACCACACCGCCTTTCGACACCAAGACTGTACCCTGAGATTATGTGGCTGAAGCTAGAAGAAAAGGCAACACCAAAATGGAAGAATCGGGCGCTGCACAAGGAATGACCAGAACAGGAAGAGTCTATACACCGGAGCATTCGGGAGAATCCAGCAAGCAGGCCTCCAACAGACCGCCCATTATTGAAACAGGCCCGGATGACCTCTGGAGGAAAGTGCAAGAGAGGGAGTATTCGGTCATCGATCATCTGAAAAGAACTCCTGCTCATATATCTATCCTGTCGCTGCTACAGAATTCAGAAGCACATAGGAATGCTCTCTTAAGGGTGTTGAGTGAAGCATACGTACCTAACAACACCACCGACGGAGAAATGGCTAATATGGTGGGGCAGGTGCTGGAAAGCCACAAAATCACCTTCCACCAGGACGAGCTTCTACCCGAGGGTTTGAATCACAACAGGGCACTGCATATAACCGTGCAATATGAGGAAAATTTCATTGCTAGAGTTCTGATCGATGGGTGATCCAGTCTCAATATGTGCCCATTGACAACACTGAAGAGGTTGGGCAAAGGCCTGTATGAAATATGAGAAGGGACTATGAATGTGAAGTCATTTGACGGGTCTCAGAGAGCTACCGTTGGAGAGATCAATCTTTGTCTACAGATGGGGCCTACATGGTTTGATGTCGAGTTCAATGTGTTGGACATATCTGCATCATACAATCTGTTATTGGGATGACCTTGGATACATGCTGCTGGGGCTGTAGTGTCAACTTTGCATCAGGTAGTGAAGTTCGAGTGGAACCACCGGGAAGTAATTATCCATGGAGACGGGAGCAACCCTATTTACACCCGTCAGACCATCCCGATGGTTGAAAAAATAGAAGAAAGCTAGGTGGAGAGACTTATCATCATATCGAGTGGGTCAACCCGATCGACAAAGATAAGTGGTGGGATATCAAGATAGCAAGCATGATGAACTGGAGGGGGTATGAGCCTGAAAAGTGTCTTGGTAAAAATCTTCAGGGCATCTCCAAGCCAATACAACTAAAGCGCCATGGTACCACTTTTGGACTGGGATATAAATACACCTGGAAAGAATACAATGACTGGTCACCACCATGGCGTGGTCCGTACTGTTCACTTGAGCAGCCCATACCGCACCTGAGTCAGACTTTCCAGCAGATCGACATCATATGGGGGATCAGAGGAGGAAAAAGCATTGGCCGCCTTGAGGAACCTGTTCCTGGAAGATGATGACATGGATTGTTGCGTAATTGTTGAGGAGGAGGAGGAGGAAGGACCTACCATCCAAGCTATGGAAAGAGGGACATTCCTCAAGAATTGGACTATCAGACCATCCAGGGCCCGACGCGTCCCGGGGTAGCAAGGCTGAACAACATTATTTATTTTACTTTCTGAGAAAAATTGAGTTCCCCTTTTGGATTCTATTTTAAATAATATTTCCAATGTTCCAAAACGCTGTTCTAATTACTGAAAATTGCATTTGTTTGAATCTTTCAATGAATCGATGTTTATTATTACCATTTTCTCTCACATCTTTATCTATACAACATTACTATTTCCTGTCTCGATGAACCGACAACTGTGACATGTAATGAGACAACGCAACAAAAGGATAGTGATTCGGAAGAAGAAGATGTCATACCCGAGGAAATCGTCTGAGAAGTAGAAAACTTTGAGAACAAGCCTAAGTCCAACATGGACGAAACTGAAATAATCAACTTGGGAGATTATGAAACTGTCAAGGAAACCCGCATCAGCATTCACTTGTCGTCGTCAGAAAAAGAAGAATACACACAGTTCTTGAAAGAATATGAAGACATCTTTGCATGGTCATACGATGATATGACCGGGTTAAGTACATTCATTGTGGCTCACAAATTGCCCACAAACCCAATGTGTCCGCCAGTGAAGTAGAAACTCAGGAAATTCAAGCGTGATATGAGTCTGAAAATCAAGGAGGAGGTTACCAAGAAAATCAAGGACAAGGTCCTTAGGGTGGTTAAATACCCAACCTGGTTAGCCAACATCGTGCCAGTTTCGAAGAAGGATGGGAAGGTCAGAGTCTGTGTCGATTATCGGTATCTCAACAGAGCCAACCCGAAGGATGATTTCCCGCTTCCAAACATACACATCTTAATCGACAATTGTGACAAGCATGAGCTCCAGTCCTTTGTAGATTGTTTTGCCAGTTACATCATATTTGGATGGACGAAGAGGACGCTGAGAAAACGACTTTCATTACACCTTGGGGGGTGTACTGCTATAAGATGATACAGTTCGGCCTAAAGAATGCTGGGGCCACCTATTTGAGGGCCATGACTATCATCTTCCATGACATGATACACAAAGAGATCGAGGTATATGTGGACGACGTCATCATTAAGTCTAAGAAATCCACGGATCATATAGCATACTTGAGGAAATTCTTCGACAGATTGCGAAAGTACAACCTGAAATTAAACCCCGCAAAGTGTGCATTCAGGGTTCCTGCCAAAAAGTTACTTGGGTTCATCGTCAGTCGTCGAGGGATAGAATTGGATCCGTCAAAGGTCAAATCCATCCATGAGCTACCACCACCAAAAAGTAAGAAGGATGTAATGAGTTTTCTGGGATGGCTAAACTACATCAGCCGATTCATAGCCCAGTCCACAGTCATATGTGAGCCAATTTTTAAGATGTTGAAGAAGGATGTTGTAACTAGTTGGACCGAAGATTGTCAAAAGGCTTTCGACAAGATCAAGGAGTACTTATCAACACCGCCAGTCTTGGTCCCGCAAGAGCCAGGTAGACCACTGCTACTCTACCTTGCAGTATTAGATGGAGCTTTCGACTGCATTCTGAGGCAGCACGACGAGACAGGGAGAAAAGAACAAGCTATCTATTACTTGAGTAAGAAGTTCACTCCGTATGAAGTGCGGTACTCTCTGCTCAAACGTACCTGTTGCGCCCTGACTTGGATAGCTCATAAGCTGAGGCATTACTTCTGTGCTTACACAACATACCTCATATCAAGGATGAATCCCTTGAAATATATATTTCAGAAGCCCATGCCCACTGGCAAGTTGGCTAAGTGGAAAATCCTGTTGAGTGAGTTCGACATTGCTTATGTGACTGAGAAAGCAGTCAAGGGACAGAAACTGGAGGATCATCTTGCTGAAAACCCTGTGGAAGGAGAATACGAACCCTTTGAAATATATTTTCCTGACGAAGAGGTACTATTTGTAGGAGAAGACATTGCTAAGTCCTACGACGGTTGGAGAATGTTCTTTGACGGAGCGACAAACTTCAAAGGAGTCGGCATTGGAGCCGTCTTAGTGTCAGAAATTGACCAACATTATCTAGTGTCTGCAAAACTCAGATTTTCCTGCAACAAAAACATGGAAGAGTATGAAGCTTGCATACTAGGACTCAACATGGCCATCGACATGAATATTCAGGAGCTGTTAGTGATCGGTGATTCAGATTTTCTTGTGCACCAGGTACAAGGAGAATGGGCCATTAAAAACTCCAAGATATTTCCATATCTGCACCACGTGCAGGAATTGAAGAAGAGGTTCACGAAGATAGGGTTTCAGCATGTTCCCAGGATTCAGAACGAGTTCGCCGATACATTGGCCACTTTGTCATCAATGATACAACATCCAGACAAGAACTTCATGGATCCTATCCCGGTAAGGATCCATAGCCAACCGGCATATTGTGCTCATGTTGAAGAAGAAACAGACGAGAAACCTTGGTTCCACGACATCAAAGAATACCTGACAAAAGGGGAATACCCGAAGCATGCAAACAATACTAAAAAATGCACACTTCGGAGGTTGTCCAACAATTTCTTCCACAGTGGAGGAACTTTATATAGAAGAACTCCTGATTTGGGGCTATTGAGGTGTGTAGACGCAAAAGAAGCTTCTAAGTTGCTTGAAGAGATACCTGCTGGGACATGTGGCCCGCATATGAATGGATTTGTCTTGGCCAAAAAGATACTAAGGGCCGGTTATTTCTGGATGACCATGGAGACAGATTGCATCCAGTATGTCCGAAAATTCTACCAATGTCAAGTACATGCAGATATGATAAAAGTGCCACCGAATGAGCTCAATTCAACAAGCTGACCTTGGCCATTCGTCGCTTGAGGAATGTATGTCATTGGTCCAATCGAGCCCACCGCCTCGAATGGGCATCGTTTCATCTTGGTAGCTATTGATTACTTCACCAAATGGGTTGAAGCAGAATCTTACAAAGCACTGACTAAGAAGGTCGTGACAGATTTTGTCCACGACCGGATCATTTGTCGGTTCGGAGTTCCAAAATCCATCATCACTGGCAATGCCGCCAATATCAATGGTGATCTGATGAAAGCCATGTGCGAGACTTTCAAAATCAAGCACAAGAATTCCACAACATATAGACCTCAAATCAATGGAGCCTTAAAAGCCACCAACAAGAATATCAAGAAGATACCGAGGAAGATGGTAGAGAATCACAAACAGTGGCACGAGAAGTTACCATTCACTTTACTAGGATACCGTACCAAAGTCCGCACATCGAACGGGGCAACTCCCTATTTGTTGGTTTATGATACTGAAGCTGTTATTCCTGCCAAAGTAGAGACTCCTTCCTTGAGGATCATACAAGAAGCTGAGCTTAGTGACGCAGAATGGATAAAGAGTCGTTATGAGCAGCTAGCCCTCATAGACGAAAAAGGATGAATGCGGTATGTCACGGACAACTTTATCAGAAAAGGATGTCCAGAGCCTTCAACAAAAGAGTCAATCCAAGACAGTTTATACCGGGACAACTGGTGTTGAAGAAGATCTGCCCGCATCAGGATGAAGCCAAAGGGAAATTCTCTCCCAACTGGCAAGGCCCTTACATGGTTCATAGAGTATTGATGGGAGACGCCCTCATTCTTGCAGAAATAGATGGAGAAGTATGGCCAAAACCAATCAAGTCAGATGCAGTCAAGCGATATTATGTGTAACTGTTTATGTTTTCCTTATATGACGTAAATTGAACTACACTAGACCTGATTCCCGTTTAAGAGGGGATACATAGGCAACCCTGTGGGTTCGGTCACAAATCAATAAATTTTATTTCTCCCCACAATCAGAAGATGGGGTAGAATTTTGAAGAGAACCCTCAAAATTCCGAAGCAAGTTCAGCCAATCGTATCATATACGACAGTCATAAGTGTTTGTCCATCTAACTGGGGCAGATCCTAAAAATTCTATAGCAAGAGAGGTCGCAATGTCTCAGATCGTGTCACAGTCCCTGGTTCATCTAAACCAATTTCTAAAAAACATATTTTACTATGTTTTTGAAAACTATGCATGCTTGCTTTTAAAATAACTCTGTTTAGCATACGCTACCCCCACTAAATTGAACAGGATATCCAGACCGAGCAATTAAAGCAAGAAAACAGAGGCACGAACCGACCTCCCCCTTATAGAACTCACGATTTTTCTTTAAATGTAGGAACAACGAATACACACGCCTCGAAATCATAACCTTCATAACAACCACGATACTGAATTCACTCCTAGCTAAGAAATACTCTGCTATAATCTGCTATATGTTCAATTTGCATGGGACTAAGCTTTGTCCCGAATATTTGCATGGGACTAAGCCTTGTCCCAAATCTTGCATGAGGCTAAGCCCTGCCTCCATATTTGCATAAGGCTATGAATTGCCTTCTATTTGCATGGGACTAAGCCTTGTCCCAAATCTTGCATGAGGCTAAGCCCTGCCTCCATATTTGCATAAGGCTATGAATTGCCTTCTATTTGCATGGGACTAAGCCTTGTCCCATATCTTGCATAAGGCTAAGCACTGCCTCCATATTTGCATAAGGCTAAGCATTGTCTTCTATCTGCATGGGACTAAGCCCTGTCCCTAATCTTGCATGAGGCTAAGCCCTGCCTCCATATTTGCATAAGGCTAAGCACTGCCTTCTATCTGCATGGGACTAAGCCCTATCCTAAATCTTGCATAAGGTTAAGCCTTGCCTCCATATTTGTATAAGGCTAAGCATTGCCTTCTATTTACATGGGACTAAGCCTTGTCCCAAATCTTACATGAGGCTAAACTCTGCCTCCATATTTGCATAAGGCTAAGCATTGCCTTCTATTTGCATGGGACTAAGCCTTATCCCAAATCTTGCATAACGCTAAGCCCTTCCTCCATATTTTCGTAAGGCTAAGCATTGCCTTCTATCTGCATAGGACTAAGCCCTGTCCCAAATCTTGCATGAGGCTAAGACCTGCCTCCATATTTTCATAAGGCTAAGAACTGCCTTCTATTTGCATGGGACTATGACTTGTCCTATATCTTGCATGAGGCTAAGCCCTGCCTCCATATTTTCATAAGGCTAAGCATTGCCTTCTATCTACATAGGACTAAGCCATGTCCCAAATCTTGCATGAGGCTAAGACCTGCCTCCATATTTGCATAAGGCTAAGCACTGCCTTCTATTTGCATGGGACTAAGACTTGTCCCATATCTTGCATGAGGCTAAGACTTGCCTCCATATATGCATAAGGCTACACATTGCCTTCTATCTGCATGGGACTAAGCCCTGTCCTAAATCTTGCATGAGTCTAAGACCTACCTCCATATTTGTATAAGGCTAAGCACTGCCTTCTATTTGCATGGGACTAAGCCTTGTCCCAAATCTTGCATGAGGCTTAGCCCTGCCTACATATTTTCATAAGGCTAAGCATTGCCTTCTTTTTGCATGGGTCTAAGCCTTGTCCTAAATGTTGCATGTGGCTAAGCTCTGCCTCCATATTTTCATAAGGCTATGCATTGCTTTCTATTTGCATCGGACTAAGCCTTGTCCCAAATCTTGCATGAGGCTAAGCCCTGCCCCCGTATTTGCATAAGGCTAAGCATTGCCTTCTTTTTACATGAGACTAAGCCTTGTCCCAAATCTGAGGCTAAGCCCTGCCTCCATATTTGCATAAGGCTAAGCATTTCCTTCTATCTGCATAGGACTAAGCCTTTTCCCAAATCTTGCATGAGGCTAAGCCTTGCCTCCATATTTGCATAAGGCTAAGCACTGCCTTCTATTTGCATGAGACTAAGACTTGTTCCAAATATTGCATGAGGCTAAGCCCTGCCTCCATATTTTCATAAGGCTAAGCACTGCCTTCTATTTGCATGAGACTAAGACTTGTTCCAAATATTGCATGAGGCTAAGCCCTGCCTCCATATTTTCATAAGGCTAAGCACTGCCTTCTATTTGCATGGGACTAAGCCTTGTCCCAAATCTTGCTGAGGCTAAAGCCTGCCTCCATATTTGCATAAGGCTAAGCATTGCCTTCTATAGGCATGTGACTAAGCCCTGTCCCAAATCTTGCATGAGGCTAAGCTCTGCCTCCATATTTGCATAAGGCTAAGCATTGCCTTCTATCGGCATGAGACTAAGCCTTGTCCCAAATCTTGCATAAGGCTAAGCCTTGCCTCCATATTTGCATAAGTCTAAGCACTGCCTTCTATTTGGATGAGACTAAGCCTTGTCCCAAATCTTGCATGAGGCTAAGCCCTGCTTCCATATTTGCATAAGGCTAAGCACTGCCTTCTATTTGCATGAGACTAAGCCATGTCCCAAATCTTGCATGAGGCTAAGCTATGCCTCCATATTTGCATAAGGCTAAGCATTGCCTTCTATTTGCATGGGACTAAGCCTTGTCCCAAATCTTGCATGAGGATAATCCCTGCCTCCATATTTGCATAAGTCTAAGCATTGCCTTCTATCTGCATGGGACTAAGCCCTGTCCCAAATCTTGCATGAGGCTAAGCCCTGCCTCCATATTTGCATAAGGCTAAGAACTGCCTTCTATTTGCATGGGACTAAGCCTTGTCCCAAATCTTTCATGAGGCTAAGCCCTGCCTCCATATTTGCATAAGGCTAAGCATTGCCTTCTATCAACATAGGACTAAGCCCTGTCCCAAATCTTGCATGAGGCTAAGCCATGCCTCCATATTTCCATAAGGCTAAGCATTGCCTTCTATCGGCATGGGACTAAGCCTTGTCCCAAATCTTGCATGAGGCGAAGTTTTGCCTCCATATTTTCATAAGTCTAAGCACTGCCTTCTATTTACATGAGACTAAGCCTTGTCCCCAATATTGCATGAGTCTAAGACCTGCCTCCATATTTGCATAAGGCTAAGCACTACATTCTATTTGCATGGGACTAAGCCTTGTCCCAAATCTTGCATGAGGCTAATCCCCTCCTCCATATTTTCATAAGTCTAAGCACTGCCTTCTTTTTGTATGGGACTAAGCCTTGTCCCAAATCTTGCATGAGGCTAAGCCCTGCCTCCATATTTTCATAAGGCTAAGCATTGCCTTCTATCGACATGGGACTAAGCCATGTCCCAAATCTTGCATGAGGCTAAGCCCTGCCTCCATATTTTCATAAGGCTAAGCATTGCCTTCTATCGACATGGGACTAAGCCATGTCCCAAATCTTGCATGAGGCTAAGCCCTGCCTCCATATTTGCATAAGGCTAAGCATTGCCTTCTATCGGCATGAGACTAAGCCTTTTCCCAAATCGTTGCATGGGACCAAGCCCTGTCCCGAACCTCGCACGAGACTAAGCATTGTCTCTCTGACATTATCTATTCTCTTCTTTCAGGCTAAGCTTTGCCCTCAACTTCATACAAGACTAAGCCCTGTCTTGTTACTCCTAACATCATATTGTTGCACCTCATGGGATGAAATATCACCAACTTGTCCGAAGGCGTCATAGTCTAAAGACATCATCCTCATAGCTGGAAAATACCATGTCATGACTTGAGGATCTCTAGAATTTGCATATCATTATTCAAAGGCGTCATGGTTCGGAGGCACCATTTCCATGGCCCAAGAACATCATTTCATGGCCTGGGAATTCCTCATTGAACAACTCATGGCCCAGGACATCATGGTCTAAGGACGTCATCCTCAACGGTCGAAAGACAATTCTCATGGTCTGAAGGGAATTTGCATCACGTTTAAACTTACGCACAGATATATGTTTGTAGTACATATCTTACTTGCAGGTGATCAGATGAGCAAACCGCTACCCCAATAGGAGCAATCCCGATCCACTTCCCTCATACTATCTCAAACTTGACCGCAATCTTTTCACCTATCCCAAATCTTGTGGTAGCTTCATCGGTGTATTCCACCGATGAATCCAGAACTACACACGGCCTGATTTCTGTAAAACCAGGGATATGTAGGCAGATCAAACAGCAGAGTGCGGCCTAAATCTCTCAAAACCATCTCACTCGGTCAAAATTGGCTATCATATCTTTACCCGACAACTCTTTCATGCTTCCCGGGTAAAGAGGGGCAACTGTTGATACCCAATTTTGCCCTATAATATCTTTAAAAATGCATATATACCTTCAAAACTATGCATTAACATTAATTAATATTTTTCCATATTTTCTGCATTTTATGGATTTTAATTAATTTATCCCAGTATTTTTTATTATATAAATAATTAATAATTGCATTACAAATAACTTTACAACAATTTCATGGCTTAATCTTACTGTTTATATTTATACTAGGCTTTAATTATTTCACAAATAGCCACACTTATATTTTTTGGATTACAATTGCAATGACTTTGCAATTATAGCCCATGTATGCATTATTACATTATTTTACTAGAAAATAGGTTATTGTATTTTTAAAAATATTGAGTAATTATTTTAAAATATTTCTATGCATGAAAATCATTTTTTAATCTGTTAATTATTTTTATAAATTATTTTTATCAATTAATATGGTATTTAACAAATAGCCTCTTAATTCCTTTAATTTGTTTTGGACCTAACCCCTTAATATTAACCCAAACCCTTTAATACCAGCCCAATATCGCCCCATGCCCAATTTGCACCTACCCGACCCAAACCCTCATCAAATTGTGGCCTTTGATCTTTTAGATCAACGGTCCACAATAAAACTTACCTTATTAATCTCTAAACCAACCGTAACCCCCCCCCCCCTCACTCTTTCATTTCCGCCGTCATTGATTTACCTAACCTCTCTAATTCTCTCTCGACCTACCCCTAACCCTAATCGCCGTCACCGGCGAAAAGCTCATATCTATGGAGATTCTGAGTATTCTCTGACCATTACCAGCCTTTTGTGCCTCCTGGTTGTTTGATTACATGGATCCTTAGAAGAATCTCATGGAGATTCAAGCTAGTTCTTTCCTGAAACTTGTTTACTGGACTGTCTAGGGCCATTCTCGTTCGTGAGTACAAATTTCTTCCTATTTTTAGTTTGAATCTATGGGTTTTTGACCGAGTCTCTTTATCTCTACTATTTTGAAAACCCTAGTTTTACAACTACTCAAATCCGTCCAGATCTTCGTAGATTTGAAACGATTCTAGTAATATTTGGTGTTTTCCCTAAAAAAAATCTTTGTTTTACTGATGTTATTCCGACTCCTTTATTTTTCTGAAATTGGGGTTCGCCCTAAATGTTTTTCAAAAGGTTCTTTCTAACTTTTCAGTGTTTAGACTAACTGTTTCTTCACTATCTTGACTGATTCTCGTGTATATTCCTAAACTCTAGATGTTTCTGTCTGTTGCACTGATTTTCTACAATTTGCTATACATTATTTGTTTATTTCTGTCAACCCACTGTACTGACTGATTTCTATTAATGATTTGAACCAGTTTTCCTGTTAAAATCAGTATTCCTTGAGATTTTTACTTAATTGATTTCTATTAGTGATTTTTACTTGATTTATTTCTATTAGAGATTTGAACAATCTTTCTTGTTAAAATCAGTATTCTTAGAGATTGATTCCTATTAGGGATTCGAACGATTGTCCTGTTAAAGTCAGTATTTGTTGGGATTTTTACTTGTTTCATTATTTGTGACCTTGATTAATTACACTTGCCTTAATTAATTATCAGTATAGTTTGGGATTTGTCTGACTCCTTATATGGTATGATATTGATTTCTTACCTTAGTTGAGCCCAGTTCTGACTGTTAACCGACTCTCCCCAATTAAAGGGGTCTTTTCCGAATTTCTCTATTGGAATTTATTACATAATTGGCTAATTGATTTTAATTGATTGAACTGTGATTTCCTTTACCTTATTTGTTTTACTCCCTAAGTTCTACATATACACTCTCATTTTGATACTTAAAGACACAAACAATAGTTCAAACACACACACACATACAAAACTTTACTCTCATCTCTCTGTTACTTGTGCTCGTTGCTTGTCTAGCCGGCTGAAAGCCAAGGTGAGACTGTTGAATCTTGCCTACTTTACCTTTTGTTTTGCTTTCTTTTAACTAGTACGTTTTTATCTTTAATGTCATTATGAAGTTTGAACCTATATGATTCTCTGTTGCTCTATGTCTGTTAAATCCATGTCTCCTATGTACTAGTCTAATTACTTTTGTACTTAACTCTGTATCTTCTCCTTAGTGCTTTGATCAGCATGTTTAAGTTTCATTCTTCCAAGTTATTGCTTTAATCAGCATGTTACTCCTGTTTAGATTTCCAGTTCTTCATGTTTAATGCTTTAAACCAACATGTTTACTTTTATGTATAATGTTCTTATCTTTTCTATCCATTAACTTGATTGATTTCTATTAGGGATTTTTACTTGATTGATTTCTTTTAGGGATTTGAACAATCATTCTTGTTTAAATTAGTATTCTTTGAGATTGATTCCTATTAGGGATTCGAACGATTGTCCTGTTAAAGTCAGTATTTGTTGGGATTTTTACTTGTTTCCTTATTTGTGACCTTGTAATTTCTTGCCTTAATTAAGTATCAGTACGGTTTGGGATCTGACTGACTCTTTATATGGTATGATATTGATTTCTTACCTTAGTTGATCCCCAATTCTGACCGTTAACTGACTCTCCCCAATTAAAGGGGTCTTTTCCGGATATCTCTATTGGAATTGATTCCATAATGGTCTAATTGATTTTAATTGATTGAACTGTGATTTCCTTTACCTCATTTGTTTTACTCCCTAAGTGCTATATATATACACTCTCATTCTGATTCTTAAGGACACGGACAATAGTTCAAACACACACACACAAAACTTTACTCTCATCTCTCTGTTACTTGTGCTCGTTGCTTGTCTAGCCGACTGAAAGCTAATGCTAGACCGTTGAATCCTGCCTACTTTACTTTATGTTTTTCTTCCTTTAACCGGTATGTTTATATCTATAATGTCATTATGAAGTTTGAACCTATATGATTCTCTGTTGCTCTATGTCTTTTAAATCCATGTCTCCTCTGTACCCGTCTAATTACTTATGTACTTAACTCTGTATCTTCTCTTGTTTAGTGCTTTGATCAGCATGTTTAAGTTTCATTCTTCCAAGTTATTGCTTTAATCAGCATGTTACTCCTGTTTAGGTTTCTAGTCCTTCCTGTTTACTACTTTAAACCAACATGTTTACTTTTATGTTTAATGCTCTTATTTTTTTTGTCCATTAACTTCAGTTGGTATGACCTATGCTGTGTAGTTAAATCCCTGTCCCTTCTATGAATTGATTAGCATGACTACTCCCACATCCTATGTTTTCCTGTCTATTGCTTTGAGTCAGTGTGATTACTTCATCATTAGGTATGGCTGATAGACTTATGTATTTCTTGTTAAGACTCTAAATCAATAGTCTATGTTCTAATGAATGATATGAATTTGGTTGTTGTAGAATGTCAACCAATCCCTTGCTTGCTCCATGTCCCTGTTGCTCAATATGCTCTCATTCTCAACTTCTTCCTATGTGCTCCTGATTCAGGCTTCCTGTGTTCCCAACCCCCTTCTCCCTTTTGTGTAATTGTTTGATTCTTAGCATGCCCTATGCTCACCTAGAATTAATTAACAAACTGAGTTGAATTTGGGCAATATAAAGCTTGTGACTGTGTTTCTACTTGTTGTCGTTTGCTGAATTTTTTTTAAAAATGTTTCCAAACTGTTTTCACTCCTAATATGTTTCACCTCTAAACTATTTTCACTCCTAAATGTTTTACTTCTAAACTACTCTCACTTATGAACTGTTTTACTCCTGGAATGTTTCCTAAAACTGTTTCCACTATCTCAAGCACTCCTACTCCTACTCTTAGAATACTTAGGATTCTTTCCCTCCAGTGTGTGTACTGTCTAGGAATACATGAGATTTCGCCGAACTCTGGCACACTAGGGATGACCCTTCCATACTGCAAAAAAACTACTTCTCTTTAAGGACCTTGGTGTGAGCATTTCCTGGGGTCCTTGAGAACTTTGACGCACCAGGATACTCTCTATTAGACAATATGAGATATGGTACTTTGGATTGGTTGAAGGCCTCGTTTTCCAGGTTACTTATTTCTGTAATTCATTTATGGTTTGTAATAATAATTCTTGTAAACATATATTGGGGATATTAGTAAAAGGGAGGAATTATTATATATTTTTGTGCGAAAATCGTGTAGAAATCATGCTCTTAGGATTATTGTGACTATTTTCCTGCATTAGAAACCATGCTCTTAGGATTATTTTGTGCATTAGAAAACATGTTCATAGGCATCATACCATTTGTTCTAAAAAATTTGCTCTCTCTCAAGATCTGCATACTAATGTCCGCTTAGAAATCCTGTGTCACGACCCGAAATCCCACCTTTCAAACCGTGATTGCGTCTAACGTTGAACCCGCTAGACAAGCCAACATACACAATACTTTGACATTTATAAAAACAACATAACAGTAATGAAGTCAATTAACCTTCCAACCTCTACTGGAATATCTCAATTCCCTTAACTTTCAGCCTTTACCGAACATTTCCACATCACTTCAAAAGTTTTTACAGCAGAAAAGTAATAATATTCCCAAAACGAATAATGAAATGATAAAGGTAACAACATCGCAAATATCCCAAAACCGGGGTGTCACAACCTCACGAACTAACTAACTGAGTGCTAAATACAAAGTCTGAAAGAAATACATAATTGTCTTGGAACAAGAAGAAAAAGACAAGACAACGAGGAAATCCAAATGTAGGTGAGACACCAAGGCCCACAAACGCCAGCGGGTATACCTTGAAGCTCTGGGTGGACGGAAGTGACTCCCTCAATGCGGTCCACTGGGTCCGGATGCGGGATCTGCACAACATTAAGAAGTGTAGTGTAGCATCAGTACAACCGACCCCATGTACTGAGTAAGTGCCGAGCCTAACCTCGGCCGAAGTAGTGACGAGGCTAGACTTGACATTAACGATAACCTGTCCTATTCTACAGCAGGTAACAGGAAATCACACAAGGCAGGAAATAAACTGGCAAGTAGGGGATACGGGAGCAGTAAAGGGGGAACAAGTGAAATAAAGCAGTCGCATCGACATGTAGAAGTGATCTAGAGAAACAATCCAACAAAATCGACTATGGAACAATATAAGTGTCAGAAAAATAGACAATGGCACGACATCACCCTTCGTTCTTTTACTCTCTTCCGCACAATGCAATGAAATCAAATATCATGGCACGGCATCACCCTTCATGCTTTTACTCTCTTCCT
>ML291972.1:0-19301 GCA_005239495.1 Nicotiana undulata
GACCCGGTGGACATCGTTAGAGGGAGTATCCTTCAGTCCATTTCAGACGACACCGAGGTAGTTTCGCAGGCGTTAGTGGATCTCGGCGTCACTGTCTCTCTTTCATTCTATCATCTATGTACTTCCAGACATATATATCATTTTATTTCAAGCTGTTGTCTTTAGCTAAATCTTAGACTGGTTCGTGAGATTGTGACTCCATTTCTGGGTTTTGTACTTTAAGGGGTTTCTTCGTTATTGGGTATTGTTATTTAGATTTGGTTAAGCTTCCCCATTTTTATCATAATTATCTAGTCAGTGTTTATTACTCTCACTTGTTAATAAATCAATTCGGTTAACACGTTGGCTTGTCTAGCGGGTGCAATGTTAGACGCAGTCATGGCCCGAAGGTGGGATTTCGGGTCGTGACAGATTCTTAGCAAGATTGATAAAATTCAAAGAGACTTCCTATGGGGTACCACTAGCTCAGTCAAGAAACTTCATCTTGTTAATTGGAAAACTATTACTAAGCCTAAGAATGAAGGTGGTTTAGGTCTACACTCCGCAAAGGACAACAACATGGTCCTTCTACCTAGTCTTGCACGGAGAATCCTAACAAACCCTAGTTCTTCTTGGAGACAAACTATTATTTCCAAATACACTAGGAAAAGATCTTTGAGACCGACTTTCTTCATATGGAAATCAATACTCAAAGGTCGGAATCTTTGTAACAAAAGTATCCTTTGGCATCCATCCTTAGTCTCCAATCTTAACATTTGGGATACTAATTGGATTTATAACTGTACAACACTTAGGGACTCTATACAAGGTCCTCTTAACAAGAATGATATTAACCTTTCCATAAACAATCTTATTGATAATGAGGAATGGAACATCAATCTTATGTCCTTCGACCTTCCTAAAGAAATTATTGAGAACCTTTCCATTACCCCAACCCCTAGTAAACATCTAAAATGTGACAAGTTGAGTTGGGGGCTTAACTCAAATAGGCTATTCACAACCAAATCTTGCTACAAACTACTTTCATCGGCTTCCCAAACCCCAAAGAACTTTGCTTGGATATGGAATCTTCAATGCCCTAATAAAATAAAGTTCTTTTTTTGGCAATGCATGCATAACCGTATCCCTTTCTGCACTTATCTAGCAATAATAGGCATTAATACTATTGCAACATGCATAATATGTAGAAAAGTAGTGGAGGATATCCCTCATATCTTTATTTATTGTCCAATAGCCATCAAATTCTGGAAGAACATGGGCCTTAACCCCACTACTATAAGCAACCACGAAAACTGGTTAGTTGAGATTAGAAGAATTTTTATTAATTATGGTAAGCATAACATTAGCTGGGAGACCTCCTTCCCTTTCTCAATCTGAGAAATCTGGAAAAATAGAAATCATAACAATATAAATAATTATGACCTTCAACTAGACAGTAAAAAGGTTTTCCATCTGGCTTGGGAATATCTTTTCTTCACTGAGAAAAATCCCTTTAGTACAGTAAAGGTAAAAATTCCCATACACTGGGAAAACCCCCTCAAAAGGAAAATCAAGCTTAATTGTGATGGTGCTTTTTCAAGAAACAACAAAAATGCAGGAATCAGGGGTGTGTTCCGAAATTGCAATTGAGATTGGATAGTTGGGTATCAACAATCTTGTAAAGATCTGTCTCCAATTCATGCAGAACTGTTGGCCCTATTACAAGGACTAAAAATCGCAAATGAAATGAACTTCCAAAATTTGGAAATTGAAACTGAGTGCACGGACATAATCAAACTACTACTGAAGAAAGTTATATGTTCCCTAACGTTATTTGTGAATGCAGATGGTTAATGCACCAACTGAGGCTACCACAACTGAGACATAATTTCAGGGAAGCAAACGAAGTGGACCATAGACTGGCAAGTGAAGCTAGAAGAAATCGTCCCTCTACTAAGTGTTTGTTACATGCCCGACCCCCATATTTGTGGAAGAAGTATTCCAAAAAAAAAAACAAGAATGATGGTTGTAATATGTTTAAGGATATTTCTAGTTCTATGTGTTTGTACTTAGCAGCTATAGGCAATAGTTACGCCCAAAAAACTACAAGTATGTACCCTTTTGTTTAAGTAATATAAACTATGCTCGTGTGTTTAAAAAAAAGAAGGTTCAAGACATGTTGTTCAAGTAACACTGATTATGAAACATTGAGATTGAAACGAAAAGGGATTAAGGCTTACCAGTTAAGCAAGAAAAGAAAGTAAATATGCCACAGCAGTTAAGTTCCAGAATCACTTGGCCTTGGCTTTCAACCGGCCAAGACCAGAAACAATGAGCGCAGAATCAGAGTAAAAGAACTAAGTTTTAGTGAGAGTATGAGAGTTCGAGTCTTTTTATTAAAGGGGAGAGGGAAAGGGTTTAAATAGTATTCGATTAGGCAGACAAATAAGGGAATAAATCAAACATACACAAATAAAGAAAGAAATTAAACTCAGAATCAATTTAAGTCAGATTTCAATCAATTAACAGGCATAATAGCGAGTAATCAGGCGAGTACCACTCAAAATAAGGAAAGCATCATATATAATCAATCAACACTCAGATGCCACGCAAAATAAGGTAAAAGAATAATGAAAACATGATAGATCGAACAGAATAAGGAAAACATCAGTATCATACAAGAGAGGAAAGAGTAAACGAAAATCAATAAAAGATTTCAAACCCTTATTTTCAGGTAAACATTCATAAGTCGGCAGAGATAAAAGTCAAGAGTCACATGCTTCATAGGATGAACATAGACGGGAATATATTCACCGAACACAAAATCGAAACAGATCTGGCCCCAAAATAAAAGGGTTTGAAACTCTAATATCGGGTAAATCATAAAATCGATAAAAAACAAAGGTAAAGACTCAAATATTTTAGTAAAATGAACATAGACATGGGTAAGTAAAAAGATTTAACGAAAATAAGCAGATTTATACGGAATAACATTAAAAAAATAAGGTTTAAAATAATTTTGGTTCGAATTAGAAAGATCTGAAAACCCTAGTAAAAGAAGATTTGAAACCCTAAATTGGGTAAGTAAAAAGATTTAACGAAAATAAGCAGATTTATACGGAATAACATTAAAAAAATAAGGTTTAAAATAATTTTGGTTCGAATTAGAAAGATCTGAAAACCCTAACCTCGGGGTTAAGTAAGAATCCTCAACAGATACGAAAATGTTCATACCTACAGAGGTCAGAATAAACACAGACGGAAATAATCAACAAATTAAAGATTTTGAACCAATTTTGGTTCGAATCTTTCCAGATCTGCTTGCCATTTTAGGCACGCTACTATGTAACACCAAAGAACGGGTAGCTAGTAAGGAGATGGGACCAAATAAGGTAAGGAACCATAGGTTGATTCCATTTTTGAAGTTAGAATTAGAAGGATTTGAGAGACGATGCTAGGGTTTGAGAATGGAAGGGGGGAGGAAGATGAGAGAGTGTTTAGTGCTGGCGGCTTGGTGGAAATGAATTAGGGTTAGGCGGATAGGGTATAATTAAAAGGGTTGGGGTGATATGAGCCGTTGATCTCGAGAGACCAATGACTGAGATTAAAACTTAGGTCGGGCGGGTTAATTTGGTCAGGTATAGTCCTGGTTTAACGGGTTAAGGATATTGGGCTAAGGTTATTGGGCTGGGGTAATTGGTTTAGGTCTGAAATTGGGTTCTTTAGGGACTATATTTTAAATACCTAATTAATTAGTGAAATAATTTATTAAAATAATTAATAAATAAAAAAAATATCACTTGTGCATGAAAATGATTTAAAGAAACTACTTAACATTATAAAAATATAAAAAGTTATTTTATGTATAAATAATATAATCATGCATATATATATATAGGCTATTATTGCAAAATATGCAATTTTAGCCTAAGGGTGCAAAAAATACAATTATAATAAGTATATATAAAAAATTTAAATTAATATGAATATAAATGATGAAAGATTAAATAATAAATCATTATAAAATAATTTTTGATGCAATTAGTTATTATTTATATAATAAAAATGCAGGAATAAATTGATTAAAAACCTTTAAAAATTCTAGAAAATTATGGAAAAATACTTGATGATGCTCATGCACTATTTTGAAGGTATATATGTATATTAAAAATATATGAGGGAAAACTTAGGTATCAACAACTGCCCCTCGTTATCGAAGAAGGATGAAAGAGTTGTCGGGTAAAGAAATGATGATCAATTTTGACCGAATAGGGTGATTTGAAAGATATAGGTCGCACTCTGGTTTATGAGCTGCCTATATATCCCTGATTTTAGAAGAATCAGGTCGTGTGTAGTTCTGGATCCAATGATGGAGTAAACCAATGGAGTCGTTGCAAGAACGGACAAAATGTCCCAATTGGGGTTTGAAACGGTTATGGGTAAATGAGATTGGGTAACGGATGATGAATGGTTATGTTTGAAATAGTTTGAAGGATGTGGATGGGAACTGGAGCGGGATTGCTCATGTTGGAATAACGGTTACTTTCTGGACCACCTGCAAATTTACAAAAAATAATGCCTTGCGAGCATGTATGTATAAATTATTGCATAAACTCAGACGTGATGCAAATTCCCTTTGGACCATGAATATTGTCTTTGGACGGTGAGTATGCCGTCCTTAGACCATGATGTCCCGGGCCATGAATTGTGCGGTAAGGGATTCGCTGGCCATGAAATGATGTTCTCGGGCCATGAAGATGGTGCCTCCGAACCATGATGCCTTTGAATAATGATATGAAAGTTTGAGAGATCCTTAGGCCATGGAATGATGTCTTCCGGCTATGAGGATGATGCCTTTAGACTATACAAGTTGGCTGTATTTTATCCCATAGGTGCAGAGACATGATGCTAAAGGTGGCAACAAGACATAGCTTAGTCTTGCATGAAGTTAAGGGCAGAGCTTGTCCCGAGAGGAGAGAACAATGCAAGATTAAAATAGAGCAATATCTGTGTTTATGCAAAGAGAGACAGTGCTTAGTCACGTGCAAGATTTGGGACAGTGCTTAATCCCATGCAAAGAGAAGGAAATGCTTAGCCTTATGCAAGTGTGGAGGCAGGGCTTAGTCTCATACAAAGAGAAGGCATCGCTTAGCCTTATGCAAATGGGAGGCAGGGCTTAGCCTCATGCAAGGATCTGAGACAGAGCTTAGTCTCATGCAAAGAGAAGGCAATGCTTAGCCTTATGCAGAATGTGAGGCAGGGCTTAGCCTCATGCAGGAATTGAGACAGAGCTTAGTCTCATGCAAAGAAAAAGCAGTGCTTAGCCTTATGAAGAATGTGAGGCAGGGCTTAGCCTCATGCAGGAATTAAGATGGGGCTTAGTCTCATGCAAAGAGAAGGAAATGCTTAGCCTTATGAAAATGGGAGGCAGGGCTTCGCCTCATGCAAGGATTTGAGACAGAACTTAGTCTCATGCAAAGAGAAGGTAGTGCTTAGCCTTATGCAGAATGTGAGGCAGGGCAGCCTCATGCAGGAATTGAGACAGAGTTAGTCTCATGCAAAGAGAAGGCAGTGCTTAGCCTTATGCAGAATGTGAGGCGGGGCTTAGCCTCAGGCAGGAACTGAGACAGGGCTTAGTCTCATGCAAAGAGAAGGAAATGTTTAGCCTTATGCAAATGGGAGGCAAGGCTTAACCTCATGCAAGGATTTGAGATAAAGCTTAGTCTCATGCAAATAGAAGGCAACGCTTAGCCTTATGCAGAATGTGAGGCAGGGCTTAGCCTCACACAGGAATTGAGATAGAGCTTAGTCTCATGCAAGGAGAAGGCAATGCTTAGCCTTATGCAAATAGGGTGGCAGGGCCTAGCCTCATGCGAATGTAAGAGTAGGAGTGAAGTATTCTTAGCTGACAATGTGTTTTGTGTATAGCAATTGTGTTGTTGCAACCATGCCTATGATGATGACCTATTCCTGCATCCAAATAAAATTTGTGTGTTTTGCGGGGGAGGTTGGTTCGTGCCTTTGTCTTTCTGATCTACTCCATTCTGCCCGAGGGTCCTTTTCAAGTTACCGTGGGTAGCATTTGGCTAAACAAAAAAGTCTCTTTTCAAAAGCATGCGTGTATAGTTTTCAAAGACATAGTAATATGCAATTTAGAAATTAGTTAGATGAACCAGTAACCGTGACATTATTAGAGACATTGCGACTTTTTTTTCCATAGAACTTTGAGGGTCCTCCTCAAAATTCTGCCCTAGTTAGCTAAGTGACTTTCTAGCTATTTCGTATGCTGTTGTTGGCTGAGCTTGCTTCAAAATTTTGAGGGTCCTCCTCAAAATTCTTCCCCAGTTAACTAGATGACCTTATGATTATTCTGTATGCTGCTGTTGACTGAACTTGCTTTGGTATTTTGAGGGTCCTCCTCAAAATTCTGCCCCAGTTTCTGATTGTGGGGAAAATGGAAATTTTATTGAATTGTGACCAAACCCATAGGGCTGCCTACGTATCCCCTCTTAAACAGGAATCATGTCGAGCGTAGTTCAATTTACATCATCTAAAGAAACAGAGATAGTTTACACGTAGTATCTTTTGACTGCATCTAAATTGATAGGATTTGGCAAGATTTCTCCGTCCATTTCTGTGAGTATGAGTAATACTCTGTGAACCATGTAAGGACCTTGATAGTTAGGTGAAAATTTCCCTTTGGCTTCATCTTGATGTGGCAAGATCCGTTTCAGCACCACTTGCCCCGGTGTGAATTGTCTTGGTTTGACTCTTTTGTTGAAAGCTCTGGACATTCTATTCTGATAAAGCTGACTGTGACATACTGCATTCATCCCTTTTCCATCTATGAGGGATAGTTTCTCATAGAGGCTCCTTATCTATTCCGCGTCACTGAGTTCAGTTTCTTGCATGATCCTCAGAGAAGGAATTTCTACCTCGGCGGGAATGACGGCTTCGGTACCATAAACCAACAAATAGGGAGTTTCCCCAGTTGATGTACGGACTGTAGTACGGTATCCCAGTAAGGAAAATGGTAATTTCTCATGCCATTACTTGTGATTCTCCACCATTTCCTTAGTATCTTCTTGATGTTCTTGTTGGAGGCCTCTACGACTCCGTTCATTTGAGGCCTGTACGCTGTAGAATTCTTGTGCTTGATTTTGAAAGTTTCACACATGGTTTTCATCAGATCACTGTTGAGATTGGAGGCATTGTCAGTGATGATGGACTCTGGAACCCCAAATCGACAAACAATCTAATCTCTAACAAAATCTGCGATGACTTTCTTGGTTACAGCTTTGTAAGATGCAGCTTCAACCCATTTAGGGAAGTAATCGATGGCCACTAAAATGAACATGTGCCCGTTCGAAGAAGTGGGTTAGATTAGACCAATGGCATCCATTCCCCAAGCAGCAAAAGGCCAAGGTGCACTTGTTGCATTGAGTTCATTTGGAAGTACCTACATCATGTCTGCATGTATTTGGCATTGGCGGCATTTCTGGACATACCTGATGTAGTCTATTTCCATAGTCATCCAAAAGTATCCGTCCCTGAGTATCTTTTTGGCCAAGACAAAGTCGTTCATATGTGGGCCGCAGGTTCCGGCATGTAGCTCTTCGAGCAATTTGGAAGCGTATTTAGCGTCAACACACCTTAATAACCCTAGATCGGAAGTTTATTCTATACAAAATCCTCCGCTTTGGAAGAAGTGATTGGACAGCCTCCGAAGTGTGCGTTTCTGAGTATGGTTTGCATGCTCTGGTATTCTCCTTTTGCCAAATATTTTTTGATGTCGTAGAACCAGGAATTTCCATCTGCTTCTTCTTCAACATGAGCACAGTATGCCGGCTGATTATGGATTCTCACCGGAATAGGATCGATGAAATTCTTGTCTGGATGTTGTATTCATTGAAGACAAGGTGGCCAATGCGTCTGCAAATTCATTCTGAATTCTGGGGACATGCCGGAATTCTATCTTTGTGAACCTCTTCTTCATCTCTTGTACATGATGTATATATGATAGTATTTTGGTATTCTTGGTAGCCCACTCTCCTTGTATCTGATGTACCAGCATGTATGAATCACCGATCACCAACGGTTCTTGAATGTTCATGTCAACAGCCAGGTTGAACCCTACATATGCAGGCTTCATATTCCGCCATATTGTTGGTGCATGGGAACCTGAGTTTTGCGGACAACGGATAATGCTGACCGATTTCTGATACCAAGACGTCTCCGATACCGGCTCCCTTGAAATTTGCTGCTCCATCGAAAAACATTCTCCAACCATCGTAGGCTTCAACAATGTCCTCTCCTACGAATGATACCTCTTCATTAGGAAAATATGTTTTTAGGGGTTCGTATTCTCCTCCTACAGGATTCTCGGCAAGATGATCTGCCAAGGTTTGTCCTTTGACTGCCTTCTGAGTTACATAGATGATGTCGAACTCACGCAACAATATTTTCCACTTGGCCAAATTCTCAGTAGGCGTGGACTTTTGAAAGATATACTTCAGAGGATCCATCCTTGATATGAGATATGTAGTATAGGCACAGAAGTAGTGCCTTAGCTTCTGAGCTATCCAGGTTAGAGCGCATCAAGTGCGCTCCAATAGAGAGTACTGTGCTTCATATGGTGTGAACTTGTTACTCAAGTAATAGATGGCTTGCTCCTTTCTTCCCGTCCCATCATGCTGTCCCAGAACACAACCGAAAGCTCCATCTAACACTGCAAGGTAGAGTAGTAGTGGTCTACCAGGCTCTAGCGAGATTAAGACTGGTGGTGTGGACAGGTATTCCTTGATTTTGTCAAAAGCCTTTTTACAATCCTCGGTCCAACTAGTTGTGGCATCCTTTTTCAACATTTAGAAAATCGGCTCACATATCACTGTAGACTGTGCTATGAAACAGATGATGTAATTGAGGCGCCTCAAGAAATTCATCACATCCTTCTTGTTCTTTGGTGGTGGTAATTCCTGAATGGATTTAACCTTTGACAGGTCCAACTCTATTCCTCGGCGACGGACGATGAATCCCAACCGTTTTCCGGCAGGAACCCCGAATGCACATTTTGCGAGATTTAGCTTTAGATTGTACTTCCGCAGCCGGTTAAAGAACTTCCTCAAATATGCTATGTGATATGTGGCCTTCTTGGATTTGATGATGACATCGTCAACATACACCTTTATTTCCTTATGTACCATATCATGGAAAATGGTTGTCATGGCCCTCATGTAGGTAGCCCCAGCATTCTTCAAATCAAACGACATCATTTTGTAGAAATATACCCCCCAGGGTGTAATGAAAGTTGTTTTCTATGCATCCTCTTTGTCCATCCAGATATGATGATAACCCGCGAAGCAATCCACAAAGGATTGGAGTTCATGCTTGGCGCAGTTGTCGATCAAGATGTGTATATTTGGTAGTCGAAAATCATCCTTGGGACTTGCTCTATTTAAATCTTGATAGTCGACGCACACCCTGACTTTTCCACCTTTTTTTGGAACCGGTACAATGTTGGCTAACCAGGTTGGGTACTCAACTACTCTGAGGACCTTGGATTTGATCTGCTCGGTGACTTCCTCCTTGATTTTCAGGCTCATTACTGGCTTGAACTTTCTGAGTTTCTGCTTCACTGGCACAATGGATTTGTAGGTAACTTGTGAGCTACTATAAATGTGCTTAACCCTGTCATATCGTCGTATGACCATTCAAAGATAACCTCATATTATTTCAGGAAACGAGTATATTTTTCCTTCTCTAACGGTGAAAAGTGGATGCTTATGTGAGTTTCCTTTATGGGTTCAGAATCTCCCAAATTGACTATCTCGATTTCGTCCAGGTTGGACTTAGGCTTGTTCTCAAAATTCTCAACTTCTCTGACAATTTCCTCAGGTATTACATCTTTTTCTTCTATTTCTTCCGAGTCACTGTCCTTGTGTTGCGTTGTCTCATTACATGTAACAGTCATTGGTTCATCAAAATAAGAAATAGTAATGTTGTAGAGAGAAAGATACGAAAGAAAATAGTAATAATAAAACATCAAGCCATTGGTAAATATTAAGATGTCAAATAAAGTGATTTCAATGACTCAAATAATGTTTTTTTTCAAAATGGAACATTGAAAATATTATTTAAAACAAAAATGCTCAAGGAGAAATTGTTTTCAAAGATAAATGATGCTAGCAACCTTGCTACCCTAGGACTCGTTGGGCCCTTGATGGTGTAGCGGTCCAGTTTTTAAGGAATGCTCCCTTCTCCACTGTCCGAATAGTAAAGCCTTCTTCCTCCTTTTCCTCAACTATCATACATCAATCCATATCATCATCTTCTAAAAACAAATTCCTCAGCGCAACCAAAGCTTCTTCCTCCTTGGATCCCCATATTGTATCGACCTGATGAAATGTCTGACTCAGATGCGACACTGGCTGCTCGAGAGGGTAATAGGGACCATGCCATGGTGGCGACCAATTCCGATACTCTTGCCAGGTGTACCGATATCCGAGCCCAAAGGTTGTACCGTGACATTTCAACTGTATTGGTTTGGCGATTCCTTGGAGAATCTTACCAAGCCCCTTACCATGTTCATACCCTTTCCATGCCAATATGCTTTCTATTTTTCTACCCCACCATTTATCCTTCTCGATTGCGTTAACATGATCGATGCGATGGTAAGTTTCTCCACCTAACTGCCTTCTGTTCTCCACTACCGGAACAGTCTGATTAGTGTAAATGGGATTGCTTCCATCTCCATGGATGATTACCTCTTTATGGTTCCATTCAAACTTCACAGTCTGGTGCAAAGTAGATGCAACAACACCAGCGGCATGTATCCAAGGTCGTCCCAACAACAGATTGTAGGAGGCAGATATGTCTAGCACATGAAATTCAACATCGAACCAGGTAGGACCCATCTGCAAACATAGATTAGTTTCTCCAATTGTGGCTCTTTGTGACCCATCGAACGCCTTCACAGTCATAGATCCTGCTCGTATTTCATGTAGACCCTTGCCCAACCTCTTCAGAGTTGTCAGCAGACAGATGTTGAGGTTGGACCCTCCATCTATCAGAACTCTGGCGATGAACTTATCTCCACATTGCATTGTGATGTGCAAGGCCATGTTATGGATCAATCCTTCAGGTGGAAAATCATCTTCGTGGAGAGTGGTCTTATGTTTCTCCAGCACTTTCCCTACCATGTTGGCCATTTCTCCTCTAGTAATGTTGTCGGGTACATATGCTTTGTTCAACACCTTCATCAGAGCATTCCTATGTGCCTCAGAATTTTGCAGCAGTGACAGGATGGATATCTCGGTGGGAGTCTTGTTCGGATGATCAGCAATAGAGTACACCCTCGCCTGTACTTTCCTTCAGAGATCATCTGGACCAGTTTCAGTGATGGGTTGTTTGGTGGCAGCTTCCTTACTTGTCCCTCCCAAATGTTAAGGTGTGTAGATTCTTCCCGTCCTAGTCATTTCTTGTGCAGCACCGGACTCTTCCATCTTTGCTTTCCCTTTTCTCCTAGCTTCGGCAACATAACCAAGGTACGACATTGGAAATGAAGGGCGGTGTGGATGCCACCGTCACAATGAAAGGTGTGGCTACTTCTACCTCAAACAGAATATGTGTAGCTACAGGTGGTGTCACTTCTACTTCAAAGGGAGCCGATGCGGCTACCTCAACTTCAATTGGTGGCTGTACCTGTACCACAATAGGATTGAGTGTGACTGCGAGTTTTTTAGGTTCATCACCTTCCCGAATGAGCCCGATTTATCCGTCGGGATCCCATTCTTCATCGGTTTCAATCACATTGACTCATTCACCCCTATGATCTGGGAGGGGATTGTTGCGGACATTGGGTGCGGCTTCATATGCCTGTATGACCTTGGTGTCAATTAGCGTCTGGATCTTGTCTTTCAGGGTGCGACATTCATCATAGTATGTCCTTTCATGCCGGAATGGTACGCACATGTCTTGTTTGGGTTGACCCATTGGGAGTAGTTTTCCATAGCCACAACGGGAATAAGGGTGACATATCTGGTAGCCTTCGATCTTTCATATAACTGGTCGATGGGTTTAGCAATAGGGGTGTACTGTCTGGGTGGTTTGCGATCAAAATCGGGCCTGATTTTTTGATAGTTTGGACGAGCTGTAGGTGAATGACAGTAGGCTGGTTGGGTGTTATAAGTGTGGTAGGTGGTGGCGGGTTGAGAATATCTGGGAGGTGAAGGTTGGTATATGGGTAGAGGTGTTTGGTATACGAATGGATATTGTGGACCTTGGGCTACCATTAGTGTCCCTACTTATTTCTTCTTTGATATTCCACCTTATTGTAATGCTTTGTTCGTGGCCTGCAGTGGCTTGAAATTTGTTACCATTCCGCTTTTGATACCTTCCTTCAATCCTTTCCCCGAGTTTGATGATGTCAGAGAACTTGTGATTCTCAATGACCATTAACCTCTCATAATATTGTGGATCCTGATCTCTGACAAAGAACTTGTTTATCTGCTCTTCATCTATTGTCGACCTGACCTTTGCTGCTTCTGATCTTCATCGAGTAGCATACTCGCGGAAAGTCTCTATTGGCTTCTTCTTGAGGTTCTGTATGTAGAAGACATCTGGTGCATTTTTTGTATTGAATCTGAATCTATCCATGAAGTCTGATGCCATGCTTACCCAATTAGCCCATTTATTGGGATTTTGACTTATGTACCAATATAGGGCATCTCCAGTGAGGCTTCTCATGAACAGCTTCATGCGAATCCTTTCGTCCTTCCCAACCAATATGAGCTTGTCACAGTAGGTTCTCAAATGTACCTTTGGGTCGCCCGTTCCATCAAACATTTCGAACTTAGGAGGTTTGTAACCCTCTGGCAGTTCCACGTCTGGATGCACAGGTCCTCATAATCCAGACCTTCAATTCATTTACCTTCTTCAACACCCTGGACTCAGCTTGTGAGCTTCTTGAGCTCCTATGCCATGTTCTTAATGAGCATGTCCTTCTCGACGGATTCCGGTGTATATGAGATTGGTTGAGTAGAGTGGGGTAGGGTTTCTACATATATGGGATTGTTTTGGTGAATGACGGGGGTTTGAGTGTAATGGTGATCATTGGTTGAATTTTGAGGATCGGGGATAGGCTGTGGGGTATATTGAGGAGTGTGATAAGTAGTTTGTGGATATTGTGTCGGGAGATGTTAGTGTTGAGGGGGTGTTGGTATGGGTAAAGGATTAGGATTTTGAGGAGGTGTTGCATATTGGTGGGGGTGCATGAGGGTTTTGTGGGCGCTGGTTTGCCAAGTTTTGAGGAGGGTTTTGGGCGTTTGGTTGGTTGATATCTGGGACGTTTAAGGTGAGGGAGAGGTTTTCCAAGTTGCGGACCTGATCAATCTCCCCTTGCAATTCAAGTATTTTCTGTTCCAACTGTAAGACCAAATCATTTGGTGCCGCAGTACTCCGACCATCAGAAGTTTCTACGTTCTCAGCATGTGTAGTGTTGTCTTTCCTGACACCGCTCATATCGTCCATCTTAGCTTTTCCTTTGCTTTTAGGATTACTTGGAGGGGGAGGAGGGGGAGGGCCTCTAGATCTGGTGTGATATGCTGATGATGCCAGTATGTGTGAACCAACCTTGGGGAATGGGAATAATCAAAAACGAAAAAAAAGGTAGCCAAGTCAGTAAGAATTCTGGAAAAAGTATTTGCAGTATTTAAACACATATTGCGGGAACGTAAATTCGCGTCCTAATTTGGGTGCCTTGTTGTTCCCGAGGTTGGCCTAGCGACAAGTAGATTTGAAGAAATTTAAAGCCGATGATTGCCTCATTTCATTAACTGATAAATAAGACGAATCTAAAACGACAATTATAAATAAGTCACTAATGGCATTTGCCTTATTACATTCGAAAAGTAACTCTAAACAAATAAACGTAATCTACTTGGTCCCAGAGAGGCCTTCTCCAGGCTTGACTCTCTTGGCTCCATTAATCAGTTCGCGCATGTCCAGTAGTAGGTATGCCCTTACTAGATGTCCTCATTCGTTACCCTCGGCATTCTGGCTGTCTATAACTCTTTTCCTCACCTTCCCCTCTAATTCCATTAAACCCTGCCCCAAATACTCCGGCCTTTCCGTTGACCTAGTAGCCATTTCCCTACATTCATTGATTGCCTTCATATCGATCTTGTGTTGTTCCAAATGCTCGGCCTCGGACTCATGAACTTTTTTGCGCAGTTTGTTATACTTCACATGTGCTTTAGCAACTTCATCTATGACTCTGTTTCCTTGACCGACCCCCCGCTCGACTATTCCTGCTATGCTATCTTCCAACCATGATGGGTAGAAGTACACATGCCCTGCGTGATATCGATCTAGCTTGATGGTGTCCCTTTCCACAATGACCTTCAAGTGCCACATGTGTTGAGCTTCACATTTGTACGGTATGTCGTCATCTTGAAAATCTGCCCTGTAGTGACTCATTCTGGAGACTCGCGGTATGACTTATTTTCTACCAGCTTGTCTCATGACCCTAATAGGAACATATGGGTGTATTCCCCTTAACCCGATCAACACCAAATGCAGAACATCTCTGGATCTGATGATGTAGTCACTAGTAGGGACCACTCAAACATCCAATGAACTTGGTCCTCGGTCAGTTGTCAAAAATCCGTACCTATTCTGTAGCATTCTCTGGTTGAGCAAACTTGTCTCGGATAAAGGTCATTCTTTTTTGGGTGATGGAAAGCTATGTGATCATTCCACGGCCTTCGTGGAAACTCTTGGCGGTATTGACCTTTTTGGAGATGTTCTAGCAACCAAATCTATAACAACAAATTACAACCCTCGAAGTGTTTCAACCCTTTCTGGCAACGATCCAAGGCCGATATATGTCTGCTATAATCATAGGGACAATAGTATATGTTTTCCCCTCGATTCCCTCCATTAATCCTTTGGGTACCATATCCAATCTGGTGTGAATCATGTCCATTTTGCTTGGAGACACTATTATACCCAAAAAGGAGACGATGAACACGAAAACCCTACGATGAATCCAACCCAAGGAAGTGATGGAGAACTCGTCATGAAAGATACGATAAGATTTGTTGTGTCCGTATTGTTCATAAAGGAAGTCAAAAGGTATGTAAGACTTCTTCAAACATACCAAGTCATCATTCTTTCTTAAGCCCATCATTTTCAGAAACCCTCTAGGGGTGCGATTTTCCGGTATCAATAAATCAAGACTGTCCCAAGGTAGTCCAGTGAATCCCTCTATTTCCTCCAAAAAAGGAGTCATTTCTATGTCGCCAAAATGGTATATAGCCCTTTCTCCGTCCCAGAACATAGTAGAAGCTCCAATCAACATGTTGTTTGGTTGGATGTCTAATAAGGGAGATAAGTTTCCGAGGACCCTTTTCACTTGATTTTTGTCACTGTACGGAAGGTCTTCCCACCAATCTAGCAACAACGGTGGTATGCTTCAGACCATGCCGAACCTGGGGACTTCATGCCTTATTTTCTGCAAAATAAACAAGGTTAGACCCTTTCCCCCTATTTGTACATTAATGATTAGCATATCGGCATTTATTTCTCCAAATAATGCATTAATCGTGGTTGCGTCTGTTGGGATTATGGAAACCCTAGTGGACTTTGTACAAAGGCTTTCCTTAAAGGGTTATTATGCGGACAACATATTAACTCAGGCTAGGTTTGACCATGATGCATGTACAGTTATTATCAGAGTAAGGTTTTCATAGAGGTCTAGACTGGTACCCTCAAGCGAACAACTTGAGGGGTAAAGGCACGGAACTGTCGACTGCACCGCCGATCGACTAGTTTTATCACAAATAAGCCTTTCCAAATTCAAAAGGGTGATATAGGAAGAGCGCATACACTCATCAAGTGTTTCTATGGTATTAATTACGCACAAATGAAATATGATGTTGAGCATGATTTATGCAAAAAGAAAATAACAGGTTGTCAAGTATTTTCACGATGAATAACGATAAAATGCGGTATCTAATAATTGTAGAGGCATTTAAGAAAGAAAACAAAGAGACAAGTCAGCTTCCATGGTAAAAAGTAATAAAACAGGGAAGAGAAATCATAAATGAACGAAGATAGGCAAATAAATTCACATAGAGTGGGAGTGGAAAGGGGTGTGTGAGTATTAACGGAATAATAAAGACATGCTTAAAGACTAATTCATCAAAAACAGGTTCGTTATGGTAAGAGCCTAAAAATGTCCCCAGCAGAGTCGCCATGCTGTCGCGCCCCCTTTTTCTCGCGAAATTGGGTTTCGACATTTTCGGGACAACTCCTTTTGAGAGGGTAAGGAATTGGAATTGAGAGAGTCGCCACCTAACGGATTAAGGTGCGTTATGGCACCTAGAGCAGATAACTCATATAACCAGTTTACATTGGGTAAATCATAAAATCGATAAAAACAAAGGTAAAGACTCAAATATTTTAGTAAAATGAACATAGACATGTGTTATTCATAGAATCGAACCAGTTCTGGTTTGATTAAAGAAGATTTGAAACTCTAAATTAGGTAAGTAAAAAGATTTAACGAAAATAAGCAGATTTATACGGGATAACATTAAAAAGTAAGGTTTAAAGCAGTTTTGGTTCGAATCAGAAAGATCTGAGAACCCTAACCTCAGGGTTAAGTAAGAATCCTCAAGAGATACGAAAATGTTCATACCTACAGAGGTTAGAATGAACACTAACGGAAATAATCAACAGATTAAAGATTTTGAACCAATTTTGATTCGAATCTTTCCAAATCTGCTTGCCATTTTAGGCAAGCTATTATGTAACACCAAAGAACAGGTACCCAGTAAGGAGATAGGACCAAATAAGGTAAGGAATCATATGTTGATTCCATTTCTAAAGTTAGAATCATAAGGATTTGGAGAGACGGCGCTAGGGTTTGAGAAGGGAAGGGGGGAGGAAGATGAGAGAGTGTTTAGTGACGGCGATTTGGTGGAAATGAATTAGGGTTAGGCGGATAGGGTATAATTAAAAGGGTTGGGGTGATATGTGTGATGACCCAGAAGGTCATTCTAAGTAATTCTAGCTAAATCTGTGTTCTGAGGCCTCGAAAACCTCCATTAATCTCACATCGATTCACGTGCGCACCCCGGGCATGTAGCCGGGAAGTCTTTATATGTAAATTTGATGAAAATGGAATTTTGTGATAATTAAACGAATAAAGTTGACTTTGGTCAACATTTTTGGTAAACAGACCCGGACCCGTGATTTGACGGTCTCGGAGGGTCCGTAGGAAAATATGGGACTTGGGCGTATGCCCGGAATCGAATTTCGAGGTCCCAAGCCCGAGAAATGAATTTTTAAAGAAAATTGTTTTCTGAAAATCATAAAGGATGTTGAAAATGAATAGTTATGTGAAAATTGTGTTACCAGGCCCGTGTTATGGTTTCGGAGCCCGGAACATATTTAATATATGTTATGTGACTTATCTGTGAAGTTTGGTGTAAAACAGACTTGAAATGACGTGATTCGGATTAAAATTCGAAAAATTAAGCTTTATGAAGTTTTAAGAAAATTCTATGAGTTTTAAGGTTTAATTCCTTGTTTTTGATGATATTTTGGTGATTTAAAAGTTTGGATAAGTCCGTAGGATGTTTTGGGATTTGTGTGTGTTTTTGGTTTTGAGACCCGAGGGCTCGGGTGAGTTTCGGGTAGCTAACGAGGTGTAAAAGTGTTAGAAATATCTGGTGTTTCTCCTGTTTCTGGTGTCAGGCCTTTTCTTCAGTGCGATCGCATATGCATCTCCGCGATCGCACAACATTAGGTTGGTGGGTGAAAAGTTTACTCTATGCGATCACATAGAGTTGTCCGCGATCGCATAGTGTGTAGGTGTGATAGGGTGGGGGCTGGGTAGTTACTCAGTGCGATCGCACTGCCCTTGTCCGCGATCGCAGTAGTATAGGTCCAGGCTTCACTGCGGTCGCAGCCTTTGTCCTGCGGTCGCACCTCAGTTGATTCCTGACCCTATGCGATCGCACTCCCTTGCCCACGATCGCATAGAGTTATTTCGCCCAGCTATAATTTTAAACCCAAAAACAGAATTCAATACGGGAATATCACATTTTCAGCCTTCTTCTTCTCCTCCCACCCCCATTGACGATCCTCAAGCTAATTTCCCTCCATAAACACTTGGGTAAGTGATTCCAACTCCTTTTTCTTCCACTCTTCTTCCATAATCACTAGAATCTAGGCCTAAAATCATAAAATCAAGTAGAAATTAGGGGTTTTGGATAGAGTTAGGTTTTTGGGAAATTTGGGTGATTCAACCTCAATTTGGGGTCGGATCTTGAAACAAATTATATATTCTAACTTGTGGGGTTATGGGTGATCGGGTTTTGGTCCGAACCTCGAGTTTGGACCAAGCGGGCCCGGGGTAGAATTTTGGAAATTTTGGAAATTTTGGAAGAATGCTAGGAATTGTATATTTAGGCTATGGACTTGTCTTAATGAGTCAATATTGATATTATTAAATTGATTATGATTAGATATTATCGTTTCGGAGTCGGATTCGAGAGGGAAGGCGGTATTAGAGGCTTGAATTGTATTTTTGGACCGAGGTAAGTGTCTTGCCTAACTTTGGTGAGAGAATAGGTATTGTGCCCTATGTGCTATGTGTTTTATCATGTCCAATGCATAGGTGAGGTGACGAGTACCTATGCATTGTGTGTCAAGTATGCCCGTGAGTCCGTTTTGCTTAATTATTTGTTATTACCTCAATGATTATTGTGTTATGAAGTAGTTCATTTGGAAAATTGTTTAACTGTGGAGACTACATGATTGAGAATTGTGTTGTGATGTCCTAGTGGAGGACCCAGATCTTTAAGTTATGTACTCGTAAGGAATTGGTTATAGCTGAGACCCTTGCCGGGCAAATGTGTTGATTTTAGTTGTTATTCCCCATGCCGGGTGGTTATGAATTGAAAGTTTGGTATTTGAGCCAAGTTGTTATTTATTGTTTATATTACTTGGGTGAGGAAGAGAGTAAAGCACGAAGGGTGATGTCGTGCCATTCATTCATATCATTCATTATTTATTTATTGCAATGTGAGGAAGAGCGTAAAGCACGAAGGGTGATGTCGTGCCATTCATTCATATCATTCATTATTTATTTATTGCAATGTGAGGAAGAGAGTAGAGCACGAAGGGTGATGCCGTGCCATTCATTCATATCATTCATTGTTTATTTATTGCATTGTGAGGAAGAGAGTAAAGCACGAAGGGTGATGCCGTGCCATTCATTCATATCACTCATTATTTATTTATTGCAATGTGAG
>MDKH01149218.1:0-70011 GCA_005239495.1 Nicotiana undulata
ACTTAACAATCTGGGAGAAGTTCTCTGGCAGCTCAAAATCATCAAGTGTAACTTCCCTTTTCTTAGAGCTAGAGTCATTGTCCGAATCACCTACATTAACGTAGTCGGTTGCTTCACCTCCTTCTTCACAACAACCATCTCCTTATTGTATAAATTCTCTTCATTAATAGGAGATTGTATTTTTGTCTCCTTCTCCTCATTCTTCTGTTCTCCTTGAATGCTTATTGTAGCTTCTTGTTTTGGAGATTCTGAAGGAATAGTTTCCTTCACTGTTACAACAAATATGTTTAACTTAATCAAATTGTAGATAATTTATACCAAACACTAACATCACTGCATACAAATTGTAGTTTAAATGTAGTAAATTTGTTGAAATGTTGTCCCGCAACTGATATGCAAAATGTATTGTGAAATGTGATGATAACATGTACTAAATCATACCTGCATTCTCATCATCAAATTCGCCTTCAAATTGGGAAGATAAATCAACACGTACATGAACATTCTCCTCAATTTCTATGTCATCCACGTGCCTTGTATCTAAGAAAATGTAACGATCCGGTCGGTCGTTTTGAGATTTAGTGCCCCGATCCCCTAATAACTGCTTCTCCCATGTATATTTCTACTTTTGGGACTTGTTCGAACGTTGTGTTTTGAATTTCGGAGAGTTTTTGGACACATAGTCCTTATATGTGAGTTTAATCTTTAGAAATTAGGTCGTAGTTGGAACTCTATGAAGACAATTCGAAAATAGAATTCCTCTGACTCCGTTAGCCGTGTTGGGTGATTTCAGGGTTAGTACCAGGTCCGGAATGTGTTTTCGAGGTATGTAGTAGATTTAGGCTTGAATGGGCGAAAGTTGGAATTTCGGCGATTTCGACCGATAGGTGAATTTTTGATATCGGGCGCGGAATGGAATTCCGAGAGTGGATGTAGCTTCGTAGTGTCATTTATGACCTGTGCGTAAAATTTGAGGTCATTCGTATTTCTTTAGACGTGTTTCGGTATCGTTTGTGAAATTTGGAAATTTCATAAGTTTTTAGTCTTGAATCCATGCATAATTGGTGATTTTGATGGTATGTGATGTGTTTTGAAGGCTCGACTAAGTTTGAATGAGGTATTAGGATTTGTTGGTAGGTTTGGTTGAGGAACCGTGGGTCTCGGGTGTGTTCCGTATGCTCAAATGGGTATTTTTGGGCTTTAGGAGTTTGCTGGTTTTTTTTCTGATTTTAATGCAGCATGTGTTTCTTCACTGTGATCACGTGAGAGCATTCGTGATTAGGTAGAAGAAGTAGAGGCAGAAAGGATTTTACTCTCTGCAATCACATAAGGGTGTTCGCGATCGCAGTGTTTGGGCATCTTAGTCACTGCGTTCGCGTGGTAGTCTTTGCGTTAGCGTAGAAGAACCTAGACTTCAGGTGTTTGAGCGTATCTCTACGCGGTCGTGTGAATCCAACTGCGATCGCGTAGGCTTGAGTAGGCTGAGGGACGGGTTCGCGAGCCATTTCCTGCGTTCGCGTTTTGAGCGTGTGTTGGTTACACTCCGCGATCGCGACTGGAAGCCCTCGATCGCACTGAAGAAAGAACTCGACAGAATCTTAAAAACCCAAGACGAGGGTTTAAGCCATTTTTCACATCTTTTGAACTTGAGAGCTCGGGAGAATGCGATTTTTGGGAAGATTTTCACCCGAGCAATTTAGGTAAGTGATTACTACTCTGTTTAGACTAATTTCCATGACTATACTCTTAAATCTACCCTTTAAATTCGAATTTATGGTGAAAATTTTGGGGAAAATTGGATAAATTCCTAGTCTAAGTTCTTGAGTTTTGATCGAGATTTTCATATCCGATTTGAGTAATTCTTATATAGTTAGACTCGTGAGTGAATGGGTATTCGGATTTTACCCGATTTTGAGACGTGGGCCCGAGGGACTTTTTGGGCAATTTTCCAATTTTCGTGTATTAGCATCAAACTTATTAGCTATTTTGATTCCTTAAAGTGATATTTACATTATGCAATCGAATTGAATAGATTTGGGCCATTCAGAGTCGGATACTCATGGCAAGAGCGTGGTTTTGAGTTGAGTAGTGCAGTCGAGGTAAGTGTCTTGCCTAACTCTGTGTTGGGCACTTCCCCTTAGGTTGTTTTGACACTATTTGTTGATTAGGCGCCGTGTACGTGAGGTGACGAGTACGTACACAGGCCATTGTTGCTAAAATTCCATTTTTCTTTACATGACACAAACAATTTTACTCATATACTGTTTATTTTACTATTTAGGTAGTCTAGATTATGAAGAATCATGTCTACCTGTTCTTATTTGAATTCCCCTTAGTTGATACTATGTGAACCATATTAGGTAGTTCTATCCTTATTCTTGCCTGTGATTTTTCCTGAACTGTTTAAATAAACTGTATCCGATATTTATTTACATTGCATATTTAAATTGGGACTACGGACAAGATTCCGGGAGCTTTCCTCCTGTACTGCATTGCATATTTAAATTGGGACTATGGACGAGATTCCGGGAGCTTTCCCCCCTGTACTGCATTGCATATTTAAATTGGGACTACGTACGACATTCTGGGAGCTTTTCCCCTGTACTGCATTGCATACTTGCTACTGTGAGATATGATGTGCTGAGCCAAGGGCTCCGTGTTACTATTTTCTTTTAGGTCATTGTTTCTATTGTTTTTGCCTTAGCTTATTATATCTCTCTGTTCAAATTTTAAATTATTTTACTATAAAAATCCAATAAAGCCTTAACCTGACCTCGTCACTACTTGACTGGGGTTAGGCTTGGCACTTACTGGGTACCAATTTGTGGTGTACTCATTCCCTTTCCTACGCATGCTTTCCATGTGCAGATCCAGGTACCAGCACTTCGTTTCATGGCTAGGGGTCCGACCAGCAGCTTTGAGGAGACCCAAAGGTAATTCTGTCGCGTCCGCAGAGTCCTTCGAGTCACCTTCCACTCCAGAGTTAGATAAAAAAAATTCATGTATTTTTCTTACATTGTATAGAGCATTTTGAGATAAAGCTTGTGACTGATGTGATATTCCGGGTTTTGGAAGTTAAAGTTTGTACATGTCGAGCGGCTATGTTAGGTCTATCTACGTTCTTTCCTGTCTTTATTTTATTTGATTCCATTATTTCGGCAAATTTAGGCTTACCTAGTCGTAGAGACTAGGTGCCGTCACGATACCTTTCAGAGGGTAAATCAGTTTGTGACAAGTTGGTATCAGAGCGTCTAGGTTCATAGGAGTCACAAGTCATAAGCTGGTTTATTAGGGTCTTGCGGATTGGTGCGGAGATATCTGTATCTATCTTCGAGAGGCTATGTAACTGTTAAGAACAATCATATTCTTTGGAATTCCTTGTCGTGCTATTTACCGTCATCCAAAATTCTAAAACTCTATTCTACTCTTGCTCACAGATGGTGCGGACTTGTACCGGACGTATTGACGATCATGCACCCGAGCCCCCAACCAGAGCCACCAGAGACAGGGGCCGGGGTAGAGGACGAGCACGCGGTGCAACCCGAGCACCGACGATATTAGTGACGGAGGATCCCCCAACAGCTACAGTTGGAGGAGCACAGGAGGCCCCTACTATTACTCCAGCCCTCCAGGAGACTTTAGCTCAGTTCCTGAGCGCTTTCAATACTCTGGCTCAAGCGGGACTACTCCCGATATCTCCAGCTACATCTCAGGCCGAGGGAGGTACACAGACTCCCGCAGCCCATACTCCAGAGCAGAGAGTCCATATTGGGCAGGTTACAGAGTATATTCCTATGACCTCAGCGGCTCCAGATCAGCATGATACCAAGGTAGCTGTTTCTAAGGCAGAGTAGCTCAAACTTGAGAGGTACAAGAAGTACCACCCACCTGTTTTCAGCGGACTAGCTTCATATGACGCTCTGGGTTTTCGTGAGGAGTGTCATCGCATTCTCTGCACTATGGGTATTGTGGAGATGAGTGGGGTTTCTTTTACCGCTTTCTAGCTGAGGGGAACGACTTATTAGTGGTGGTGTGCCTATGAGTTGAGTAGCCCGGAGGAGGCAGCTTCACTTACTTGGGATCAGTTCTCTAAGATGTTTTTGCTTGAGTTTGTCCCTCAGAGCCTCAGGGATGCTTGGTGTGCGGAGTTTGAGCAGTTACGCCAGGGAACCATGACTGTGTCAGAGTATGCAGTCCGTTTCAGTGACTTGGCTCGTCATGCACCAACCTTGGTTGCCACTATCAGAGAGAGGGTTCGACACTTCATTGAGGGACTTCACCCCAGTATTCGGATCAGTATGGCCAGGGAGTTGGAGATAGATATCACTTACCAGCAGACCGTGAGTATTGCCCGGAGGATTGAGAGTATGTTAGCCCGGGATAGAGACGAGAGAGAGGCCAAGAGGTCTCGATAGACTTGTCATTTTTCGGGAGTTCGTGCACCATCAGCACGCTATGGTAGGGGTTTTGTGAGTCGCCATGTTCATTCAGCTCTTCCAGCGGCCAGCCGTATTTTATCTCCTCCCAGACTTCAGGAGCCTTATTATGTACCACCGGTAACTAGTGTGCCTCCTGCTCGAGGTGCTATCACTAGCCAGTCGAGCAGGCCAATTCAGAGTCAGCATCAGCTGCCACATCCTTCGAGGGGTTTTTTTGGGTGCGACGACCCTCGCCATGTGATCAGAGATTGCCCCGGGGTTAAGAGGTGTGAACCACCTAAGACTTATCAGGTCCCACGTATTCCACTGGGTCCTCCAGCTATTCTTCCAGCCCCAGCTACTGCCCCACCTCTTCAGGCAGCTCGAGGTGGTGGTCGGGGAGGTCGAGGTCACCCTAGAGGGGGAGGCCAGTCCACGTACTATGCTCTTCAAGCCCGTTTTGAGGCCGTCGCTTCAGATTCAGTCATCACAGGTATTGTCCCTGTTTTTCATAGGGATGCATTAGTATTATTTGACCCGAGCTCTACTTATTCATATTTGTCTTCTTATTTTGCTTCACATCTGGGGGTATCTCGGGATTCTTTGAGTTCCCCTATTTATGTTTCTACTACAGTGAGAGATTCTTTTGTTGTGGACCACGTATATTGATGATAGGCAAAAACTGCGTATTTTAATCACGTATTACACTCTAATTTACTGCACTTTAATTGAGTATGAGCTTCAATCGCTAGTGTTTTGCACTAACTGTGTGTTTTATGCCTTGTAGGAGTGATTCCGAGCTATATAGATGTTATGGAATGAATTAAAGTTATTTGGAGCTTTGAAATCTGATTAAAATCCCAAGGAATTAATTCGGGATCATGTCTAGGGGTCAAATTTGATAGTTAAGAACAAACGAAGACTCGAGTAGGCATATTGTGCACTGTCTAGTAAAATAGACATAAATCTTTGCTCCGAACTGAATTTGGGCTATACAATAAATGGTTGGAAATCTAACTCAAAGGTCTACAACTTTTATGTTTTACGTTTTCCCAAATTCCGAACGGAACAGGGTGAATAATGCGCGAAACAGTAGACTTGCCAAATACCGCGCCCGGGCCGCGACCGCGAGCGTTCTGGCTTGGAAACTTGTCTTTTTTCGCGTAGGAGAAGGTATAATTGTTTGGGACCGACCCTACTTGGTATATATACATGGAAAAATTGTATTTTGAGAGGTTGGACATACGTTTGACACATATTCGACCTAAAGAGGCAGAGACACAATAGGAGCAAGGCGGGGAAATCTTCAATGAGTTTTTTCCTTCCTCTTCCTATTTTTCATTGTTGGTTATGACTTTTAGTATCGTATTTTTACATACTATTATGAATATCTAATTTTTTATCTAGGATTTTGATGGAACCTTTTGTAGGATAAATTCTTGTTATGTTTTTATATAATTGAGCCGTTGGATTTCTCTACTTGTTCAACTACGTGTCTATTGTTGTTGATTGAATGGTCATCGATTGACTGTGCCTATTTATTATGTGTTTCTTGATAAAGGATACATATTTAGGTGGTTGTTGAACAACTTCACTCCTAACGTATGTGAGAAATCAATACAATGGGTTTAAAGGTAGGTTTAGAAATAACAAAGCCTAGACGTGGTCATAATGAGCGGTTAGATAAAGCCAACTAGCGTAGTTTGAGAGAATATGTCTAGTAAATTGTTGTAGTTTCTAGAGAGATAATTACTCCACCTAAAGTGCTCACGACCATTAGATAATACATAGACAAAATTATAGAAAACATAGCGGGAAGCATTCCGACAATTGGGGAAATCATAACTCTAGACCTCCTAAACTTAGTCTCCAACTCTTAGTATCTTTAGTTGTTAATTTACTGCTTTAGTTTCTTAGTTAATTAGTTAGATATAAGAATATTAATCTTTATCACTTAGAAATTTATTCGAGCTTGCCTTCTTAGCGATATTGATCATATACAGCGAAACCTTAGTTCTCTGTGGGATCCGACTCTGGACTTTTAGACCGGATTATATTTGCAGCGACCACTTATCCTTTTTAGGACTAGAGTTGGGAGTGATCAAATGTCGGTCGTGTTTGATTGTTATCAGTGGTTTTGAGACCAGGGATGATTTATTATTGCTCAGTATGGTAGATTTCGATGTTATTTTGGGCATGGACTGGTTGTCGCTCCACTATGCTATTCTTTATTGTCACACCAAGATGGTGACGCTGGCTATGCTAGGTTTACCGAGATTAGAGTGGAGAGGTGCCTTAGAGTATACTCCTCGCCGAGTCATTTCCTTTCTTAAGGCTCAATGGATGGTTGAGAAGGGATGTGATGCATACTTAGCTTATGTGAGAGATGTTAGTGCTGACACCCCTACAGTTGAGTCAGTTCAAGTTGTGCGGAACTATCCTGATGTTTTTCCAGCTGATCTTCCGGGTATGCCGCCCGACAGAGATATTGATTTCGGCATTGATTTGTTGCGGGGTACTCAGCCCATTTCCATTCCTCCCTATCACATGTCTCCTCCTGAGTTGAAGGAGTTGAAGGAGCAGTTGCAGGAGTTGATTGATAAGGGTTTCATCAGGCCCAGTGTATCGCCTTGGGGAGCTCCGGTACTATTTGTGAAGAAAAAGGATGGTTCGATGCGTATGTGTATTGATTACCGGCAGCTGAATAAGGTTACAATGAAGAACAGGTACCCATTGCCTCGCATGGATGATTTATTTGACCAGCTACATGGTGCCAGGGTATTCTCCAAGATTGATATGCGTTCGAGCTATCATCAGTTGAAGATTCGGGAGCCGGACATCCCGAAGACTGCCTTCAGGACCAGATATGGCCACTATGAGTTCCTTGTTATGTCATTTGGGCTGACCAATGCCCCAACAACCTTTATGCACTTGATGCACAGTGTCTTCCGGCCTTATCTTGACTCTTTCGTCATTGTGTTCATTGATGACATCTTGGTATATTCTAGGTCCCAGGGGGACCATGAGCACCATTTGAGGACTGTGCTTCTGACTTTGAGGGAGAAGAAATTGTATGCAAAATTCTCGAAGTGTGAATTTTGGCTTGATTCTGTGGCATTCTTAGGCCATGTGGTGTCTTGTGATGGTATCAAGGTAGATCCGAAGAAGGTGGAGGCGGTGCAGAGTTGGTCTAGACCGTCTTCAGCTACTGAGATCCGTAGTTTCCATGGTTTGGCTGGGTACGATCACCGTTTTGTGGAGGGATTTTCATCCATTGCAGCACCTATGACCAGATTGACCCAAAAGGGTGCTCCGTTCAGGTGGACTGAGAAGTGTGAGGAGAGCTTTCAGAATCTCAAGACAGCCCTGACTGCAGCTCCAGTGTTGGTATTTCCTACGGGTTCAGGGTCCTATACAGTCTATTGTGATGCTTCAAGGATTGACCTTGGGGAGGTGTTGATGCATGACAGTAGGGTGATTGCCTACGCGTCTAGACAGTTGAAGGTGCATGATAAAAAACTATCCAGTTCATGATCTCGAGTTGGCAGATTGTGCATGCCTTGAAGATATGGCGTCATTATTTATACGGTGTTCCCTGTGAGATTTTCACTGATCACCGGAGTTTTCAGCACATATTAAAGTAAAAGGACCTTAATTTGCGCCGGCAGAGATGGTTGGAGCTACTAAAGGACTATGACATCACTATATTATACCACCCAGGGAAGTCCAATGTGGTGGCCGACGCATTGAGTCGCCGGGCGGAGAACTTGGGGAGTTTAGCATATCTGTCGGCAGCTGAGAGGCCCTTAGCCTTGGATGTTCAGTCCTTAGCCAGTCAGTTCGTGAGATTGAATCTTTCGGAGCCTTGCCGGGTTTTGGCTTGTGTGGTTGCTCGATCTTCTCTTTATGACCGTATCAGAGAGCGCCAATATGATGATCCCAACCTTCTGGTTCTTCAGGACAGGGTTCAGCGAGGTGATGCCAGAGATGTGATGATGGAGTGATGAGGATGCAGGGTCGTATCTGTGTGCCCAATGTAGATGGGCTTCGGGAGTTGATTCTTGAGGAGGCCCATAGCTCGCGGTATTCCATCAACCCGGGTACCGCGAAGATGTACCAGGATTGATACAGCAATATTGGTGGCGAAGGATGAAAAAGGATATCGTGGAGTTTGTAGCCAAGTGTCTCAACTGTCAGCAAGTCAAATATGGGAATCAAAGAACGGGAGGGTTACTTCAGCAAATTGAGCTTCCAGAGTGGAAGTGTGAGCGGATCACCATGGACTTTGTGGTTGGACTTCCTCAGACTTTGAGAAAGTTTGATGCTATTTGGGTGATTATGGATCGGCTGACCAAGTCAGCCCATCTTATTCCAGTGTTGACTACATATTCCTCAAAGAGATTGGCTGAGATTTATATCATGGAGATCGTCCGACTCCACGGTATTCCAATATCTATCATATCAGTCAGAGGTACACAGTTCACTTCACGGTTCTGGAGAGCCGTTCATCAGGAGTTAGGCACCAGGGTGGAGTTGAGCACATCCTTTCACCCTCAGACGGACGGGCAGTCCGAGCGCACGATTCAGATTCTTGAGGATATGCTCCGTGCCTGTGTGATGGATTTTAGGGGTTCATGGGACCGATACTTGCCACTTGCAGAGTTTGCTTATAATAATAGTTACCAGTCCAGCATTCAGATGGCACCATATAAGGCTTTGTATGGTAGACGATGCAGGTCTCTATAGGAATGGTTTGAGCCAGGCAAGGCCCGATTGTTGGGCACAGATTTGGTCCAGGATGCCCTGGACAAGGTGAAGGCGATTCAGGAGAGAATTCGCACCACTCAGTCCAGGCAGAAGAGTTATGCGGACCGGGAGGTTCGTGACATGTCATTTATGGCTGGTGCTCGGGTTTTGCTTCGGGTATCGCCTATGAAGGGCGTCATGAGATTCGGGAAGAAGGGTAAGCTGAGTCCGAGATTTATTGTCCCTTTTGAGGTGTTGCGGTGTGTTGGGGAGGTTGCTTATGAGCTTGCCTTGCCTCCCAACCTAGTAGGAGTTCATTCGATATTCCACGTCTCTATGCTCCGGAAGTATCATGGTGACCCGATTCATGTTTTGGATTTTAGTTCAGTCCAGTTGGACAAGGATCTATCATATGTTGAGGAGCCTGCAGCTATATTGGATAGGCAGGCCAGAAAGCTCAGGTCGAAGAATGTTGCATCAGTCAAGGTTCAGTGGAGGGGTCATCCGGTCGAGGAGGCGACTTGGGAGACCGAGTAGGATTTGCGCAGTCAGTACCCTCATCTTTTCACAGCTTCAGGTATGTCTTTATACGCGTTCGAGGATGAACGATTTTATTAAGAGGGGGAGAATCTAATGACCCGGTCGGTCGTTTTGAGAGTTAGCTCCCTGATCCCCTAATAACTGCTTCTCCCATGTCTATTTCTACTTTGGGACTTGTCGGAACGTTGAGTTTTGAATTTCGGACAGTTTTTGGACACATAGTCCTTATATGTGAGTTTAAGATTTAAAAATTGGGCCGTAGTTGGAACTGTGTGAAGACGGATTCGGAATGGAATTTCGTCGACTCCGTTAGCTCCGTTGGGTGGTTTTGGGGTTAGAAGCGGGTTTAGAATGTGTTTTCGAGGTCTGTAGTAGATTTAGGCTTGAATTGGCGAAAGTTGGAATTTTGATGATTTCGGCCGATAGGTGAAATTTTGATATCGGGCTCGGAATGGAATTCCGAGAGTTGATGTAGGTTTGTAGTGTCATTTATGACCTGTGCGTAAATTTGAGGTCATTCGAATTTGTTTTGACGTGTTTCGGCATCGTTTGTGAAATTTGGAAATTTCATAAGTTCTTAGGCTTGAATCCATGCATAATTGGTGATTTTGATGTTATGTGATGTGTTTTGAAGGCTCGACTAAGTTTGAATTAGGTATTAGGATTGGTTGGTAGGTTTGGCTGAGGCCCTGGGGGTTTCTGTGTTCCGGATGCTCAAACGGGCATTTTTGGGCTTTAGGAGTTTGCTGGTTTTTTCTAGTTTTAATGTAGCAGGTGTTTCTTCACTGCAATTGCGTGAGAGAATTCGCGATCGTGTGAGAGAATTTGCAATCGCGTAGAACAAGTAGAGGCGGGGCAGGATTTTACTCTCTGCGATTGCATAACGGTGTTCGCGATCATAGTGTTTGGGCTACTTAGTCACTGCGTTCGCATGGGAGTCTTTGCGTTCACGTAGAAGGACCTAGACTTCAGGTGTTTGAGCGTATCTCTACGCGGTCGCGTGAAGCCAACCGCGATCAAGTAGGCTTGAGTAGGCTGAGGGACGCGTTCGCGAGCCATTTCTTGCGTTCGCGTAGAAGGAATTTTGGGCGTGTGTTGGTTACACTCCACGATCGCGACTGGAAGTCCGCGATCGCACTGAAGAAAGAACTGGGAAGAATCTTAAAAACCCAAAACGAGGGTTTAAGCCATTTTTCACATCTTTTGAACTTGAGAGCTCGGGAGAGTGTGATTTTTGGAACATTTTCACCTGGGCACTTTAGGTAAGTGATTTCTACTCGGTTTACACTAATTTCCATGGTTATACTCTTAAATCTACCCTTTAAATTCGAATTTATGGTGAAAAGTTTGGGGAAAATTGGATAAAGTTCCTAGTCTAAATTCTTGAGTTTTGATCGGGATTTTAATATCCGTTTTGAGTAATTCTTATATAGTTAAAATCGTGAGTGAATGGGTGTTTGGAATTTATAATTTTTACCCGATTTCGAGACGTGGGCCCGAGGAACATTTTGGGTAATTTTCCTAATTTCGTGTATTAGCTTCAAACTTATTAGCTATTTTGATTCCTTAAAGTGATATTTACATTATGCAATCGAATTGAATAGATTTGGGCCATTCGGAGTCGAATACTCGTGGCAAGAGCGTGGTTTTGAGTTGAGTAGCGCAGTCGAGGTAAGTGGCTTGCCTAACTCTGTGTTGGGGACTTCCCCTTAGGTTTTTTTGACACTATTTGATTGGGCGCCGTGTACGTGAGGTGACGAGTACGTACACTGGCCATTGGTTCTAAAATTCCATTTTTCTTCACATGACACAAACCATTTTACTCATATTTCACAATTTATTGCACTATTTAGGTAGTCTAGATTAGGAAGAATCATGTCTACCTGTTCTTATTTGAATTTCCCTTAATTGCTACTATGTGCACCATGTTAGGTAGTTCTATCCTTATTTTTGCCTGTGGTTTTTCCTGAACTGTTTAAATAAAATGTATCCGGTATTCATTTTATTTTCATATTTGAATTGGGACTACGGGCGAGATTCCGGGAGCTTTCCCCCTGTACTGCATTGCATATTTAAATTGGGACTACGGACGAGATTCCGGGAGCTTTCCCCATGTACTACATTGCATATTTAAATTGGGACTAACAAACGAGATTTCGGGAGCTTTCCCCCTATACTGCATTGCATACTTGCTACTGTGAGATATGTTGTGCTGAGCCGAGAGCTCCTTGTTGCTATTTTCTTTAAGCTCATTGTTTCTACTGTTTTGCCTTAGCTTATTATATCTCTCTGTTCAAATTTTAATTTGTTTTACTATAAAAATCCAGTAGAGCCTTATCCTGACCTCGTCACTACTTGACTGGGGTTAGGCTTGGCACTTACTGGGTACCAATTTGTGGTGTACTCATGCCCTTTCCTGCGCATGCTTTCCATGTACACATCCAGGTACCAGCACTTCATTTCGTGGCTAGGGGTCCGACCAACATCTTTGAGGAGACCGAAAGGTAATTCTGTCGCGTCCGCAGAGTCCTTCGAGTCGCCTTCCACTCCAGACTTAGATAGATTTTTTTTCATGTACTTTCCTTAGGTTGTATAGAGCATTTTTAGATAGATCTTTTGACTGATGTGATATTTCGGGTTTTGGGATTTAAAGTTTGTACATGCCGAGCGGTTATGTTATGTCTATCTACGTTCTTTCCTGTCTTTATTTTATTTGATTCCATTATTTCCGCAAATTTAGGCTTACCTAGTCGTAGAGACTAGGTGCCGTCACGATACCTTACGGAGGATAAATCGGGTCGTGATAGAAAACCATTGGAAATATGATGCATATTAGTTGAAACAAATTTAGGCACTAGGAATATATATTGTAGACATAATGTAGATATGTATATATATGTAGATTTATTGTAGGCATAATGTAGATATATTGTAGATATGTGTAGATATATTGTAGATATTTTGTAGATGCCTGATTTACTTCTGCTGGCATGCACAGGTTTATCACTACTGCCCGGAAAGTATTGATTGTTCTTTCCTTTTTAGTGTTCATCATTTTTTGTAGAACTCTCAGCAAACTGCAGGCATTTAATTTGTTGGACTATATACCTTATGAACGATAATATAAACTTAGACGTGATAAAAACTGTTGTGTAAAATGAATATATTTTAAATGAAACCTTGGCATCAATGTTATTCTTTTGACTATTTATCGCCTGCAAAACAACCTTGATTGAGTCATTGAGTAACAGTCGAATGCTACCTAGTTCTTTAAAAATATCTTTCTTGAAAGATCCAAGATCTGAACCAACCTACATATTAAAATATAGAGAGTTAACAAAATAATTTGCATAACATAAATTAAAGAAATATATGTTACCCTGTCAACATCTTTTCTTAAATTTTTTATTTGTTTCAGAATATCTTTCTTATCATCTATTCCAATTGTCAGCTTGTGTCCGGAAGGAGATGCAACATCTATCCGATGCTCGGACTTGGTTTCAAATTCTTCAAGGATGTATTCAACTTTATCTGGAAAATTCATGCTTGAAAGCTCTTCTGGTGCTTTAGTTATGTTGGTGAACTGAGCGGAAAAAAAGAAATGAGAGTGACTTAGACATAATATGTATAAAAGTTGTAGATAATTTGTATTAGATTGTCTGCGCATAAGTGAAAATCATTTACCTTGATCCATGTTGGTTTGATTAGTCTATCTTCAATAGCAGATAACCATATCTTGTCCTCACTAGCTAACCATCTAAGTATGCGAGGGATAGAATTAGCAACCCTTGTAGCTATATCAATTTTGACGGTAGAACAACACTCATACAACCATATTTGCGTAGCTAGTGCAAAGCCTCGAATAACATAAAAATGAACACAAGGGTTGAGCTTGTGCCTAACAAACTGAAGCAATTGTGTATAAGACACTACCCCATGCGTAGTTCGCATACTGTCCCGAGTCCCCCAAATAGAACCTAAAATGGTCTATCAACCCTGCATTGTCTTTGTCTGAAGGACAGAGGAAGAATTCTATAAGATATAGAATACACAACTTGACTGCATCATCATCGTTTACCCAACTACGGCTGGTTACAATTAGGTTTAAGTATGACTTATCAACTTTTTCCTTGTTTGGAAAATAACTTTTCATTATTTTACAGTCATACATATGTGTGTAACCAAAGTCTGTCACTTCCGTAAAACATCTCAGACCACTAATCAGGGAAAACTCTCTCAAACCAAAATTCAACCTTTGACCCTTTATCTCTGCGGAAAAAAAGTCAGAACCAGATGCATTCAATTCATACTTCATGAGAAGATGAATTGCTTGATTTTATATACATATTCTGGACAAGGAAAGCAAATAACCAAAACACGTCTTCTTAAAAAGCTTTAAACCATTTTCAGATAGTAAATCTTTGATTTGTCCAGGAATAGTGAGGTCGGATAATGTCTGAAACCTAATGATCCCATAATCAACATTAAGAGGTGCAAAAAATGGTTAATTCTGCAGTAAAAGGAAAAGAAAGTTATTAAAACAAGACTCAAAACTAGAAAATAAAATAACTACATTTATAATACAATTTATCTCCAATCAAATAAACAAAGTCAAAAACATAAAACAAAATAACTACAATTATATTAAAATTTATCTACAATCTTTAAAACAGATTCAAAACCAGGCAAAACGTTTATATAACAATGTATCTACAATCGGAAACTATAAATCTACACAATGTAGACAAATTTCTACAACTACTACTACAAAAATTATGTTGATTCATAAGAATGAGAACAAAGTCTTTTAGCTTTAAAAAATATATATTGTTGAAACTACTAAATTCTTACCTTCACCAAAGACTGTTGGGGAACAGGTTTAGAAGATTTTTGAAGTTTCTTCTTTTTTGAAGGTTTTACATTGGGAGACACTCTAACATTTTTTGCAATTTTAATGGCAGCTTCTTCTTCGACGAAATCTTCATCGAAAACAATCACTTTGCCTTTCCTTTTTGCAGATTTGATAGGTATCGACGATTCACCAGCATCAATATCGTGCTTTTTTTTTGTACGAGCTTCTGCCCTAGCTTCACGAGGGGAAAGCCTGAGCTTGTTCTCTTCTTTTGCATGAGCTGATTTTAAAACCTTTTTGGGTGAATTCTCTGAAAAAATACCCAAATCAAATGTAGGAATATCAGCTCCTTTATCTTTTTTAGGGATGATCTTTGAAGCTATTTTCTTCTTCATTGAAAATAAAGCAAAGCACATACATTAATGGAGGTGATTTTTTTAAGAAGAGAGTAAAAATTTAGAATGTTTTTTGAAGAAGAGAGGAAATAGGCGTTAATGGAGGGATTCTGAAGTTTGTGGAGAGAGAATCGTGTTTGAGTGCAAGATACGTGGGGGAGGGGGTGGGATGTGGAGACAGAACCATAAGGGGAGTGGAAGATGTGTTAGAGTGATTTTAGGAAACTAATTACTATCATTAATAGCCTTAAAATGTACATAAATGGTAATTAGGTATATAATATGCAATTATAATAAAACTTGAGTAGAGAGGAAAATATAGTTTCATATAGTGTATAGAAATATAAGAATTACTTTGAAAACCCAGCCATTTGGACTTAACAAAGCGATATACCCAGATTCGTTCTTTGAAAATTTAGTTACATAGTTACATAATTGAGCGAGCTAACTCATCCCGGTTAACAAGACCTGCAATCTTTATCTAGGAGCCATTTGGTTCGTAAATTATGCTGAAATTATAAATGCAATGATTGTAATGGCTTACGAGTAAAATCAAGGATAAATTTACCCCTAATTTTAAGATGAAGAAACACGAGACAACATAGTTTGACGCAGGCTGGGGTAAAGCCAAGGGCTCCCACAGATTTGAACTTGCGAGGACGAGACGCACAAAAAATCAGACAGAGCCAAACAAAGAAAAGAATCAAGCTCAAGCAAAATAAAGAACAGAGGCTAACGGTAAGACAATTATAGAGGACGAACGAGGGGTCAAAATATCTGCCATCAACAGGATATTATGGCGCGAATCTCACTTGATATCAACTGCGGATCATGTTTTACTAGAAGAGAAGGATTTTTACCTTATTTACACTTGTACTAGGATTGAAACTCCTCTACTATATAAAGGGAAGAGCCTTTTTATTTTTCAACCATTGTTGGCACACATATCAAAGCAAAAAAGTTTATTTTCTGTCGTTTTGCTATGGTTCTAAGTGTTCTTCAGCTATTCTTTTCTTTAGCTGCAACCGAGCTCATCTCGAGGGCTCGTTCGAAATCGATTTCAACATTCAAACTTAAATCCAGGCCTAATTGTTCCATCATATTTGATTTGATCACCTTGTTCTCCTTTAATTTAATTATTCGTTATTTCTAGACCAATCGAGAAAAATTAAATCGTGTATCCTTTAAACCGCTTACAAATTTAGTTGTTACTTATTTTAACGGTAAACACATCCTATTTACGCTTGCTCTTGGAAGTTTGGTTTCAGGTTTATTTGAAATGTCAAATTCTCAATCTATTCATTTGAATGTTGATGTCGAGCCAGTCCACCACAATGAAAATAATAACGTGGTACCAAGCAACAACGTGTCCCATGTTGACCCTAATGGTGTTCCGATCGCTGACCCAATCGACGCCAATTCATAAGTTGCTATCATATCAAAGTACCGAATGATCCCGAAAATAGCATTCACGGGGCACCCCAAACATCGGCTCGAGAGACGCTCGAAGGGAGAAGTGATGGAGTTGCATACATTTGATTTTCAAAATGTTACAAGCTTAGCAAGTGGTAATAGCACTGCTGCAGAGTAAAAATCACACACAAAACATGGTCGAACCCGAGCTGGTTGGAGAAGATACTCAGAGAGAAGAACGGATTACCACAGAACTAGATGTGTTCGGACCTTGGAAAATTTCCGAGGTGATGAAAATGCTCGAAGCACTGGAAAAACTGGTGGAATCCGGAGAAAAGAAGATAGAGGCAACTGACAAAAAGTTTGAGACTTAGAATTTCGATCAAATTCCGGGAGCGCCTCCGATATTGAAGGGGACCAGATTCCAAAAAGTTCATTCAAAGCCTTTTCTCCCGAGTGCAGCACTGAAGCCAATTCCATAAAGGTTCTGAATACTCGATATTCCTAAGTATAATTGAACCACAAATCCAAACGACTATGTGACCTCCTACACATGTGAAATAAAAGTCAATGACCTCGAGGACAACGAGATCGAGTCGGTGTTGCTGAAGATATTTAGGGCAACCTTATCCAAAGGAGCGATGATATGGTAGCTTAACTTACCCACAAATTCTATTGATTCGTTTGCTATGCTTGTAGATGCCTTTGTTAAATCCCATGATAACGCTATCAAAGTTGAGACGAGGAAATCATACATGTTTAAAGTCAAGCAAAGGGACCACGAGATGCTTAGAAATTTGTATCGAGGTTCCAAATAGAACGGATGGATCTACCCCCGGTCACAGGCGATTGGGGAGTTCAGGAATGTAGTCAGAGGCACAACCCCCGAAGTTCGATTGCTTCTCAACAATTGAAGCAAAACTTGGTAGAATACCCCGCGGTCAACTGGGTCGATGTCTACAACAGGTATCAGTGAAATATTAGAGTCGAGGACGATCAGTTAGGAGCCCCCTCGAGGTCTGTTTACCCCAATAGAGTGAATAGCAGATCTAAAAGAATTTTGGATCAAGAGCCTAGACCACCCCGAGATCGATACCATCCATAGAGCTCAGATAGATGAGGAAACAGATCGAATCTCCACCCGACCAGGAATGGTATGAGAAGCGACTAATGTTTAAACAACTGAGGTTCAAAAAATAGAAACGATTTCGATAGATCACTAGGGGACAGAGATACCCCGATATTATCAGAGTATAATTTTAACGTGGATGCAACGAGTATAGTGTCGGCCATTAGTCATATTAAGGAGACCAAATAGCCAAGCCCACTCAGTGTGATCCTGTACACAAAGATCACAACTTAATATGTAAATATCATGGTACTCACGGTCACAAAACCGTAGATTGTAGAAAAATAATGGAATAAGTGGCTTGTCTATCCAATAATGGCCATCTTCGGGAATTCCTAAATGAGGGAGCCAAAAACCATTGGATGCCAACAAATAAACCAAGCAGGAAGAACCCCAACATGTGATTAACATGATCATTAGAGGAGTAGACGTTCCACGCGGGACAATGATAAAATGCACTAAGGTTTCTATCATAAGAGAAAAGCGGTCTTGAGACTATGTGTCGGAGGGTTCCATCTCGTTTAGCGACGAGGAAGCCAAGGGCATCATTCAACCTCACGATGATGCACTGGTTATATATGTCCTTATTAATAAATCTCAAATTAAACGTGTATTAATTGATCCAAGCAGCTCGGCTAACATCATCCGATGAAGGGTCATAGAACAACTGGGGCTATTGGATCAGATCATACCAGCAGTTTGAGTATTAAAGGGGTTCAATATAGCATGCGAGAAAAAAAGGGTGAAATCACCTTACCAGTCAACACAACCATAACTACCCAGGAAATAAAGTTTTATGTAATCGAGGGGGACATAAGATATAACGCCTTGTTCGGGAGACCATGTGTCCATAACACGAGGGTGGTGCCGTCGACCTTGCATTAGGCTTTGTAGTTTCCAACCCCAAGCAAAATCAGAACGGAACAACCGGCCGCAAATGAGATGTTGGTTGTCGAGGAAGTTCTCTGTGTGCCTACAATCACGACATAAAAAACTAGGGGACTCTTTGAAGGGAAAGGCACCAACTAGCAATCACCAACTCCGACCGGGCCTGAAAAATAAGAGGAACGTCTAATGAATGAGAAGATGAATTCGGGGTCCTGATATTCTTCATAACACCTAATGATACCAATGTCTCCAAGTCAACAATCGAGAAGTTGGAACAATTCATATTGATCGAGCACCTACCCGTTAGAAAGGTATACCTGGGCACGTGATTAACGCCCGAGCTCAAGATAAAACTCAATGATTTCCTTAAAGCTAATGCCAATTGTTTTACCTGGTCCCACTTAGATATGACAGGGATACCGCCGTAGGTAACAACCCAAAAATTGAGCTTGGATCCGAAATTCCACCAATCAAACAGAAGAGGAGGTCGCATCCGAAATCAAGCGCGCATTCATCAAAGACGAGGTATCTAAATTCTTAAAAATAGGTTCCATTTGGGAGGTTAAATACCCGAATAGGCTAGATAGCGTAGTAGTCGTACCTAAAAAAGGAAACAAGCTTAAAATGTGTGTAGATTATAAGGACTTGGACAAAGCATGCACGAAGGATTTGTTTCCTTTGCCTATCATAAACCGAATAATCGATGCAACGGCTGGGCATGAGACACTGAGTTTTCTCGATGCCTACTCTGGGTACAACCAAATATGAATGCACTCGGGCAACCGATACCAAGTCAACCGAATATTCGAGGAACAGATAGGGAAATCAATGGAGGTTTATATTGACGACATGTTAGTTAAGTCCTTGCGAGAAGAGGACCATTTGAAACATTTTCATGAAACATTTGACATATAAGGAAATACAACATGAAGTTGAACCCAAAGAAGTGTGCCTTCGAAGTCGGCTCGGGTAAATTCCTCGGTTTCATGGTATCTAACTGAGTAATATAGATCAACCCAGATAAAATAAATGCCATAGAATATATCACCGTGATTGATAACGTCAAAGCGGTGTAGAGGCTGACCGGTGGATATCCGCACTGGACCAGGTTATTTCCAGGTCGTCGAACAAGAGACACCGACTTTTCTCATTACTAAAAAAGAAGAATGACTTCTCTTGGATTCCGGAGCGCCAAAAGGCTTTGGAATAACTCAAGCAATACTTATCAAGTCCTCCTTTATCACATACCCCAAAGGTGAACGAGCAGTTATACCTCTACTCGGTAGCCTCCGAGTTGGCGGTAAGTGGTGTCCTGGTGCGAAAAAAAGAAGGTAAGCCATTTCCTATCTATTATGTTAGTAAAACCCTAGGTGATGCCGAAACTAGGTATCCACACTTAGAGAAATTAGTTCTTGCTTTGTTAAGTGTTCCTAGGAAACTAAAACCATACTTTTAGTGTCACCCTATATGTGTCGTAACCTCGTATCTACTAAGAAATGTTATGCATAAACCCGCGCTTTCAGGTTGGCTGGCAAAATGGGCCATAGATGTTAGCGGGTACGATATTGAATACAAGCCCTGAACAAGTATAATGTCTTAGATTTTGGTAGACTTCGTGACCGAATTCACACCAACCTTGATCCCCGAGGTCAAGAAAGAATTATTACTTACCTCAGGGACTAGCTTGGGGTTCTAGACCCTATTCACGCATGGTGCTTCCAATGCAAAAAGGGACTGGGTTAGGAATCGTACTAAAATTGCCCACGGGTAATGTAATAAGGCATTCTATCAGAACTTTTAAATTGACAAACAATGAAGCCAAATATGAGGCTATAATTGCAGGTCTAGAACTTACTATGAGTCTAGGGCTGAGGTGATCGAAGCCAACTGTGATTCCCTCCTCGTTGTTAACCAAGTTAACAGGACATTTGAAGTAAAAGAAGACCGGATGCAGAGATACTTGGACAAGTTTCAAGTGACATTACATTCAAGGAGTGGACGCTACAACATGTACCCCGAGATCAAAAGAACAAGGTCGTTGTTTTGGCTAATCTAGGGTCGGCAATCGACTCTGATGAATGCAATTTCGGAGCGGTGGTGCAACTGATGAGCTCGGTGATAGATGAAGGTTATGCCGAGGTAAATTCAAGAAGCTTGACTTGGGATTGGAGAAACAAATACATAGACTACATTCAAAAGGGGAAATTGCCATCAGACCCCATAGAATGAAGGATCCTTCGAACTAAGGCTGCTAGGTTTATCCTGGTTGGAGGAAAACTATACCAAAAATCATTCTTCGGGATGTTAGAGAGGTTCTTGGGCTATGAGGAGACCGATTACGTGATCAAGGAAGTTCACGAGGGTACTTGCAGAAACCATTCAGAAGCGGAATCATTGGTTCAAAAATTGATTAGGGTCGGGGAACGAGATGTAAAAGGATGTGAAAGACTTTGTTCAAAAGCATAATGAATATAAAAGGAAAGCCTCGATGATCTACCAACTAGGGAAGATGCTTTACTCGGTCCTTTCCCCTTGGGCGTTCAAGAATTAGGGAATGGACATCGTGGGTCCTTGGCCATGGGCACTCGGAAAAGTCCAATACATTTTACTTATGACCGATTACTTCTCCAAGTGAGTTGAAGTGTAGGCATTCGAGAAAGCTAAGGAAAGGGAGGTCATCGACTTCATCTGAGATCATATAATATGTCGGTTCGGTGTACCGACCGAGATCATGTGTGACAATGGGAGATAGTTCATTGGCGACAAGGTCAACAAGTTATTCGAAGACCACAAAATCAAAAAGAGTCTATCGACCTCTTACCACCCAAGTGTGAACGTCAAGCGGAGTCAACAAACAAAACTATACTGCATAACCTAAAGAAGAGATTGACTGACTCTAAACGAAAGTGGAAAGAAATTTTGCTTGAGGTCCTATTGACGTATCGAACAACTTCGAAGTCGAGTACCGGTGAAACGCCATTCTCTCTAGTCTATGGAGTAGAAGCTTTGATTTTGGTAGAGGTAAGGGAACCGAGCTTAAGGTTCCAATATGCTACAGAGATGTCAAACGACAAGGCCATGGCCACGAGCTTAAATTTAGTATATGAAAGGCGAGAAGCCGCCCTAGTCCGATTACCAGCCCAAAAATAGAGAATGTGAAGATATTACCACCGAAGTTCAAACCTTAGACACTTCCAAGTCAGAGACTTGGTATTGAGGAAGGTCACGCTGCATACCAAAAACCCGAATGACGGGAAACTAGGCCTAAAATGGGAGGGACCGTACAGAATAATCGGTGGGAAAGGCTCGTACCGGCTCGAGTCCGGAAATGGCATACAACTACCCAACAACTGGAATGTGGCACACTTAAAGTGGTACTACTGCTAAGGTATGAACACGTAAAATTATTTGTGGTTTATTACGCTTTGACTAAACCATGCATTTTGTCAAAAGAAGCAAAATTTGAGAATTGTGTATGAACGCACGTGTTGCACTCTTTTTCTCTTGGACCAGTTTATTCCTGAAGTGTGTTTTATGGCAAGGTTTTCAACGATGGAACAGTAAGCATGCTACCCTATTTATCGATAGTATTCGAGCCCTCGCAATTCAGTCTCGAATAATAGGGGGCCATCACACCCTGAGTCAAGAACCAAAGTCCTAAGTTCAGAAATTTAGAAGGAATTCCTATTCGATATTGAAAGCTAAGACTTGAATATTAGGATTGATTGTAATGGTCAAATGGTCAAACGAATCGTACATGCATAGCTCATTCTCGCCATAGAAGATAACTTTTGTACCTTCAATTACTTACACTACATTCAAAGTAATAAAATACATTTGCCTACTATGTTTCATCGGTTCACAGTTGCACAAGAAATATTGTGGTTAAGTTACATAGAATGAATACTTGGTTCAAAATTCTCTAAGCCTACAGGCCACCCCAAACCAGAGACTGCTACCCGACAGTAAGATCAGGAAACTGGGGCTACTAAATCTCGAAGGCACTAAGCCTTCAAGGCAGGGCCCAAACACGAAAGGCCACAGCCAACTTAAGAGGCGAAGAGAGCTTCGGTCACAACATATAAACGACTCGGAGACGTCTAAGTTCGTGCATAAAAAGTAAGGTCCTTACATATTTTTAATCCATGAAATATTACTTCAGACCCGGTCAAGCTACTCGGTCTTGATTTACGACCATGAAAAGGTCCACCTCCGGAAAATAATAGTTGTGTCCGATTATATCACTCGAATATTTTGGTAAAGACTTCATTTTCTATCGAGTCGTCCGAATTCAAAGCAACTCGGAGTTATTATCTAATCCAGGACTCATCCGGACCTTGGGAAAATGAACAATTTAAGTGATGTCAAAATCTATGCTAAGGCATCAATGGCATATTATGAAGTTCAAAACACAAGTTATATATCCTAAGTCTTAAAACATAAGCAAATATAGAAAAGTAAAGGACACAATATGTAGCCGAAGAATTTTTTTTTTAAATTACCAAGAAGCATTTACAGAGGAACTATGAAATGACCCCAAAAATACAAAATATGTAGCTACAAAAAAAAAATAAGCTAAGGCATTTTCTGTCTAGTCTTTATCGAAGTCCGACTCGTTGACCGAACCATCGGGCTTGTATCTCACTCTAGCCTCAAATCGAGCATCTTCGCCTCTTTGATCTCGATCGTTGGGCCAACTCCCCGGGCTTGGATCTCCTCGAGAGTCTCTCTCAGAGATAGACACTTCACGTATTCGGCCTTCATTACGACACGGGCTTCGGCTACCTCTATATCATTCTTGTACTAGGCCAGCGTGTCTCGTGCTTTAGAGGTCTCATTCGAATCTGCCTCCAATTTGGACATCAGTGCACCGTATTCTGGGCCAAGAGCATCCATTCTATAACGGTCGAGTCAAGTGTTCCCTAAGATCCTCATTTAGCCGAGACCATTTGTTGGCTTTTTCTCTCATCACTCGTAGCTGTATTTGGTCGATGTCGGGTCCTCTTTGGTGGCATCCCGCTCCGAGGCTAGAAGATCCATTTTGCCTTTCAAATCCTCAGGTAAGGCTTTGATCTCGTCTATTTCGAACCTAAGATGGTCGATCAAGGTTATCTTCTCTTGGACCTGTGAGGTTGCAGCATTAGCATCTGCGTTTAACCTTTCGTTATTTATCTCAAACACTCGTACCTTTTCGACCATAAGGGCGTGTTCCTGTTTCACTTTCGAGGCCTTATTTTGGGCTCTTTCTAACTTAGCTTGGAGGACGGAGTGCTCCATAAGGATTTCATCTGTTTGCTCACAAAGAGCTTTGTACATATCCTTTTGTCGGACCTGCTCCTTGAGCACGAACTTGAGGTGAATCACCTCCATCCTGGCCCGATGGAAGCTCGCATAGTGAAGTACCGAGGCCTAAGACACAAAGAACGAGAAAAAACATTAAAATGCCACTAAGGTATAAAATACTCCACAAACATACGAAGGAAAGAAGGCAAACCCTATTCAGCGCCTGTTGGGCCTCGTTAAAGAGGATCGGTGTGTATACCTCTTTCATTTTCACTTAGTCCTCTTCGGTCACCAAGGAACGGAGGTAGCTGGCCACTTGGACTTTCCCGAACAGCATGCTGGTATCCACCGGGATTGTGAACATAAACGTCTTCTTCTAGTTAGGGTCCACACTTGGGGCAAGAAATTTCTTTTCGAGATTTGAGCTTGAGCTCTGCCCACCCGACCTCGGTTATACGACCCTCTTAGGGATCTCCATGTGGCCAAAGATAGAGTAGTCCTCTAGCACATGAACGTCCACACCCTCGAAAAATGAGTTGAGGGCTTCATCAACGGCCCGGGACACGTCACTCGGCTTTTCTTCGGCGGCTCGAACCTCATTTAAAGCGGTCTCCAACCAATACGAAGACTCTTGGATATGGATGACGATGTCATCCTCGAGAATCGTTGTTCTTGGTACCCCAAGGGGCTTCTGGAGAAGTGATGGCCACATTTTCTTTCTTGGGCTCCCGAGCTGATGGGGATTCAGCCTTATGATCACCCCTCTCCTGTCACGCCCCAAACTCAGGGAGCGAGACCGGCGTGAGACCGAATGGACCCGACTGAGCAAGCCTGTAAGATTTCCTTCTACTCAAACTCATCCATAAATAAGGAGGAGATGTACTCCATTAATCAAACACTAAGTAGTTTTCATTAGCAACTTCAATTTCATTTCCGTTAGTAGCTTCATTCATAATTTCCACAATATAACAAGTTTATAGATTTAATGAAAAACATGTTTGCTAAATACATACATATCTATTTTTGACTCCCAACATCAACCACCACCCACAACCTGTCTACGGAGCCTCTAAGTACAACATAAGGGTAATATGGAAGTGCCGACAACACTGTCGGCTATACCTTAAAACACAAAGTACATGAGAAACAAGAGATACATGACCTTGAAATGAAGTGGGGCTCACAAAGTCAGCTAAAGAGAGTGTACCGCTATCACTGATCATTGCCACCTGCTGTAGAACCACCTGCATCCATTAAAGATGCAGCACCCCGGGCAAAAAGGGACATTAGTACTGTCGAATAGTACTAGTATGGGAAACTAAAATACTATCTCAATAGAATGAACAATTATACAGGGGGAAACAGTCAAGAATGCAATATGAGCTTTAAATACCACTTAAAATATCAAGTTAAGGATCACAAAGATTTTCAAGTCAATTTCCACATTATTAGGTTGGGTGGTTTTTAGTGCCAATATGCCACAGTCCACAATACCATTGTGTTCTTACATGGAGTCCGATCTTGGCCTGATCGGCTAAGCCATCTCCTTTGAGACATCGACCATATTCACCATTTCATCCGCAATACCAACGTGTTGTTATACGGAGTCTGATCTCGGCCCGGTCGGCTAAGCCATCTCATTTGAGACATCAACCATATTCATAATTTCATCCACAATACCACTGTGTTATTACATGGAGTCCGATCTCAGCCCAATCGACTAAGCCATCTTATTTGAGACATCAACCATATTCACAATTTCATATTTATTTCCCATCTTTTCACTACATTAGCACGACTGACCCCAATTATGACGTTATTCTTGGCGCTTGGCCGTATTTCATATTCAACATTTTCATTTCTTTCAATTTTAAATATCACCATCAAATATCAAAATATAGAATATTTCAGCAATCATATACCTCAAATTCATTAGTAATGGAAACTTCAAACACAAAAGGTTTCATCCAAAATAATAGGGCATATCAACCAACAATAGAAACACACATCAAAATCATAAACAATCAATACACTATTTACTCTTGCGGTACTATTTCCCATAAATGACAATGTACAATTTCAACACCTGAGTATGTAAGAATTCGAGTCACACTAGATACATTTATAAAGCAAAGCATTAGTTAAAAAAATCCACTTATGGGCATGAATTGGGTACAAAAGCTTTCAGGTAATTCTATTTTCAAAATAATTTTTAAACAGTGGAGTCGAGGCTCATTTCATTATCTTTATCATATTCTCTCATTTAATTGGCGCCACTACCCATAATTATAACTTAAAATCTTGGCACGTTGTCCATACTATATTCCCCGATTCACTTATTTCATTTTCAATCATCCTAACAGATTATCAACAACAAGATATTTTTAATCAAGGCTTTGGGCACGCGTATGAGCAATTAAAATTCTCAAGCGCATTGAGTTTTTCTCACACAATTTGGCATACTAGCTTTCATTTGGAACACGGATCAAAGCCATAACACTCTAATATGCAACCCACACTTTGAACATATATATTTTGACATAAGGCTCATTCGGAATAGTCAAGTTTATAGGGGATAACCCAACATATAAAAATTAGGAATCTTGAGCCAACCATACCTGAACTTACGGGAACATAATGGAATTCAATTCTAAGAGAAAATTTTTAGCCAACATACCTTGTTTGAGTTTTCCTTACGTGACTAAATGGTTCAACACTTCTAGCGATGACAATTTATTGGAACATAATGAAGATCGGTCAATAATTAGAAGGATTCCCATAATGTAACTCTTAGAAATTTTGTCAAATACCTAACATGCAAAATAGACTACAAGGCACTACAATGGAGATATTTTCATCCCTCAACAAATTTCCCCAATAAACTACCCAAAATGGTTCATTACTTCACATACCACGACTTTGTGTCACATGCATGGCCCCTTTCCAACCCCACAATATATATTTGAACTCATAGCCTCTTATATGAAATCTTAGAAGTAGGAATTACCCAGAAAGATAATGATCTAGTGATTAGCTTCCTTGATTCTTGAGAATTGGTGCAAGATTGGGTGATTAGGATGTTAGGTTTCCTCATTCCCTCTCTAAAATTTTCTCACCTCTCTCTAGATTCACCAGAAGAACACCCAAATAAAGCCCCAATGCCTATTTATCAAAATGGGGTTAGGTTATGAAAGTAGGAAAATGAAGCCTCCGAAATCAGGTCTACGGTCGCAGAATGGACCACAGAACGGGTATGCGGATCGCAGAATGGATCAAGAAATTGGTGCCCAGAAGTGGTTTGCACTAGGCAGGTTTGCGACCATTTTTCCGGTTCGCAGAATTAGATTTTGCCAACTTTTGGTAATTTGGAGATAACTTATTATAGGAGTATCCAAATGACGAACGGTTTGAAGCTTTAGAAACTAGACTCGATGATATTTTATTTGATAGGTTGTGCATATCATAAAACCTTTTATATATATATATGCTCGTCCAAAGATTGGACTTGTGCGAACTCATTTGGAATTTTAGCCTGTTATGAAATTTTCCAACTTGACATAGACTTAGGCATGTCCTTAGACCCCACTGTTAACTAGTGATTTGTACCTATTATTTACTCCCGTTTTATTAGGTTTTTAGATGAAATTGATTAAGATACTCCTAAAAATTGATGCAAGTTATTTAAATTGCAGGAATTGAATTGCATTGAAGATATTGACCTAAAATGACTCAAAAGGAGCAAAATCTTGCATTGTCCCAGAACCCAGCAGAAACGCGGTCCACGCCAGTATTCCGCTACAGCGGTTGTCACTTCGCTGCAGCAGAATTCCATCCGCTGCCCCGTTGAAAAACTTCAGAGAGCCGATTTTTAGGCAAAGTTGGGCCGGTGTCCGCGCCACAATTTTGCTGCAGCATTTTCCCAGCCGCTACAGCGTTCAAAAATATGCTAGGAGCATTTTTCCAAGATCAGAGAGTCAGACATTTGCGGATCACCTATTAACGCGGTCAGCGGTATTATTTCGTTGCCGCGTTTCAGGGACCAGTGCCGCGCCACATTATTCCGCTAGGAGCGGAATGGGGTTCTAGAGAATGTATAAAGTCCAGTAACACTGCAGCAGTTATTATTCGTTGCAGCGGAAGCCAATCCGCTGGAGCGCTCAGAATTCCGCTGGGAGCGAAATCTCCGTAGGGGCAATTTTGTCCAATATTTTCAGCCTAGTATAAATACATTTTTTTCTCATTTTAGGGTATCAGACGTTAGAGTGAGCACGTGATCAACTATTTTATTCCGTTTTGAGTAATGTTAGCTTACATCTTACAATATTTCTTAGATTTCTTTCCTGTAATCAACATTTATGTGTTCAATTTTATCATCTATCTTAGTTTCTTGCTTGAAAATGAGTAGCTAGACCCTTAAGCTAGGGTTGTGACCCAACCCTAGTATGGGTAACTAATGGGTCTTCTATTTTAGGATGAATTTGTGATTGGTTGTTTGATTTTTAGTCTAATTCGTGATTAATTCTCAAATTTAGTGGTTGCAAACACTATTTCATGCCTTCATGACTAGGGTTATTCTTGAGAGAGATGACCCCAAGTATAGGTAATTAGGCTAACAAGGTATTGGCGTGAACTCAAGAGATTGATAGTCCCAATAAAAGGTTTGATACTAGAGATAGTTACACCCGACTTGAGCCATTTCATTTGATTTGTTGAAACACCCAATTGTGCTTGAGAAAGCCAATTCGGGAAAAGTCACCCAAATTACCGAGAGGTATTGGGTGAGCAATTTAGTATGAGGTTATATCATTCACCCACAATTCACAAGGTTATCCTCTATTTTAGATTCCATAAGTCACTCGCCTAGGAGTATGTCACAGCCCTAGCGCCTTTAATCACTTGAGAAAAATCCACAAAAAGATTGTAGTTAGCTAGATAATAGTTCTCTTTAGTCTTAACTTTAGTATAAATACAAAACTCTTTATGATGAGAAGTGCAATTAAGAACTTGAAACACCACTAGGTTAAGCAGAAATTCAACTCCCATATAGATAACTCCCTGTGGATATCGATCCCGACTCGTTCGGGTAAAATCTGCTTCGACCCCTTCCTTGCTACTTATTAGTGGTATAGGTGGGCACCGATCACTTTTTCGCGCCATTGCCGGGGAGTTATAACGGTGTTGACTATCTATTTGAGTAGTGGTGTAGATTGTTTTTCTTTCCTTCTTTTTTTTAACTTGTATGTTTCAATCAATACAGGTACTTATGGCTGATCCTCTGGAAAATATTATACCGGGGGAGGAGATAGATGACAACGGGGAGGATTAGTTACATCAGGTTCCTCCACCTCAAAGACGAGGCCGACATGCCAATGCCAATGATAATATTCCCGACCTTCCCCCTCCTCCTCCCAGAGTTGCTCAGAGGGTGCTTCCAAACGAGGGGTATGCTAGTGCAATTATCCCACCCAGAATCCGGGAGGGCAACTTTCAAATCACTAATGTCATGTTGACACTCCTGGAGCAGCGAGGGTATTTCACGGGAGCTCCCCATCAAAATGCCTACAAGCACTTAAAAGGCTTTGTGGAAACATGTTGGGGGAGAAAGCAAACCAATGTATCAGAGGATGCCTTGAGTCTCAGATTATTTCCTTTCTTTCTCCGAGGGAAGGCGTTGGATTGGCTTGAACGACTCCCCAATCATTTAATCTCTGTTGATACCCAATTTTTCCCACAATACTTTTTTTAAGTTGCATATATACCTTCAAAAGGATGCTTTCATAGCAATTGGTATTTTTCTGTAATTTTCCCATATTTTTATTAATTTATTTTAATTTATCCAACATTTTATTTCCAATAATTAATTGCAAAATTGCATTACAAATGATTTCAAAAGCATGTCCTGATTTAATTTATTATTTAGGGTCTTATTAAGACCAAATTATTTCACAATTAGCCAAGTTGGCACTATTTGCTATAATTACAATAACTTTGCAATTATAGCACAATCATATGTTTTATACTATTTTGACTCAGTAATTAGTCATTTTGTATTTTAAATACTAATTAATCTTTTTAATTTATTTTTTAAAGCATGAGTTTTATTTTTTTATAATTATCAGCTATTTTATATATTGTTTTTAGCTAATTTAATTAAGTATTTAACAGCTAGCCCCTTTTTCTTTCAATTATAGCCTAAATTGGCATGGTCCTAACCCAATTAAATTAACCCAACAGACCCCAAGCCCAACTCCTAACCTACCCGGCCCAATCCGGATTTAATCTCGACCGTTGATCAATTTTGATCAACGGTCTAGATTTCCCCTTCCTAAAATAAACCCTATGACTACCCTTCCACCCTTCTCATTTCCCCCTCACACTCCACCGTCTCGTCTCCCTCTTATCTCTCAACTCTCTCATCTCCTCGACTCCCTTTGCTAAACCTAGCTCCCCTTCTCCGGTCGTCGCCTTGCCGGAATCTATGGTGGCTTCACCACCCCAGCCTCATGGCTCACTCCTTGAGCGTGTGTAACTGCCTTGAAGTCCTCAAGTGAACCAGAGGCGGCTCACTCACCACCTATGATCTCATGCCATTTTTTTCGGCCATCCATGGTCGTCCGAGTAAGATCTTACCATTTTCCGGTTAAAACCGACGATTTTGAGTTATTTCTCCTTCTCTCTGGGTTCTCTCTTTGAAACCCTAACTTTTAAACTCTCGATATTTTTCTACATCTGTAATAGATCTATACCTGTTATGAGTTATTTTAATATTTTCTTCAAATATTTTTCATTTTTCCTTAAAACGGTTCTTCGTCTACCAAACTAGGGTTCTTGAAACCCTTTTCAAAATAGCTTTCCTTTCCGATTTCTAGCATTATCATAAGATTTTCATTATGTTTATCGTTATTTAAACCTTTTCCCTTTTGGTCTGATTTACTTTTCTAAAAGAACCTTAGGTTTTCGTTTTCAATCCTATATCATAAAGTGTGATAAGCTTGATTAATCTTCGCATGTGTTTGATACTCGTGAGTTTCTCAAGTCTCTATGATTTTACCTTTTTTTTTTGCTTATTAGACCTACTGATTCTTTGTTTTTCCGTTTATACTGTGATTGTTATGTTAGTCCCTTCAATTGCTACTATTTTCTGCGAGATTTTTGCTACTGTGACTTCAAGACCTTTAATTATTTGCTATGCCCTATGTGAATCCCTAATTTTGTATGATTAGGGTTTCTGATTTTGCTTAATTTGTGTTAATTTCTCCTAAATCCGTGTTATTTGCTATTTTGAATCTCTGAATCTTTGTGATGGATCCTTCACTGATTTTTTGTGATATCCTTTACCGATTTTAACCCTTAAGGTATTTTCTTACCTTATTCTATGGTCGAACCAGGCTGTTAAACTGATTTCTAGGTCCTTCCTTAATTGAAATATTCTGAACTTAACCTCTATTACATGCCTTATACTTTTGCAATGCTGAAATTTATTTCCTTATGTGCCTCATATGGTATCTTTCCTTATTGATCACATGTCTCTTACTTTTACCATGCTGAAATTACCTTATTGATTACATGTTTATTACTGTATGAAATTTAACCCCTTAATTAGGGGAAGCACTTAAACTGATTTTTGTGTTGATTGATTCTGATTCTTTAATTACTTCTTGACTATGGACTCTTACCTTATTGCTGCCTATTTCAAAACTATATATACACATGCTCTTTCACTAAGCATGACACGAACACACACACTGTTCAAACTCTCTCTCTTACATACACACATACTCTCTTCTGCTCTTCTTCTGATTACTGGTTGTTATCAGTCGGCTGCAAGCCAAGACTGATTATTCTTCTCGCTTAATCGTCATTCTGTGCTTATTATCTCCTAACTGGTTATCCAAATCAATGTTTGTAAATGACCCTTAGTAGTTGCCCCAATGCACCTTAATTCGTTAGGTGGCGACTCTTCGAATCCTTGCATACTCCTTTCCCAAAAGGAAACGAGTTGTCCCAATAATGTCAAGACCACGACTAATACAAATTTAGGAATTGAAAAAGGGGTGGGGGGGCGACAGCATGGCGACTCTGCTGGGGATTGTAGGCTTTTACCATTTCAAACCACTTTTTGAATTTATACCTCTTCCATCTCCCCTTTTGTGCACTTAACTGTTTATTTCCTTCAAGCATTTAATTTTCCTCAAAGACAAAACTGACATGTTTCTTTGTGTTCCTTTGTAACCGCTTTAAATTATAATTATTGTATTTACTGCTTTCATAACGTGAAAATACATGACTACATGCCTTTACTGCTTATTTATTGCATAATCATGCTCAACATCATACTCCACTCGTGCCAAAACAAATCCTATAGCAACGCTTGATGAGTGGTTGCGCCCTTCCTATTTTTATCACCCCTAAATTCGGAAAGGCTTATTTGCGGTAAAACTAGTCGATCAGCGGTGCAGTCGACGGTTCCGTGCCTTCCCTCTTGAGTTGTCCTCTCAAGGGCACCAGTCTAATACCCCATAGAAACCTTATTCCTTTATACTGCTGCATGCATCATGGTCAAACCTAGCTAGGTTAATGTGTTGTCCACACAATCACCTTTAAGACAACCTTGTCCAAAGTCCACCGGGTTTTCATAATCCTAACGTACATCATCGTGTTCTGTGCACTCGTTTGGAGAAGTAAATGCTTATATGCTAATCATAGATGTTAAATAGTCGAGTCTAGTGAGGGTAAGGGCCTAATCATGTTTATCTTGCAGAAATATGAGGCACGAAGTCCCTAGATTCGGCATGGTTAGAAACATTCACCCAAAGCTCTTGAACTGGTGGGAGGACCTGCACTCTAGTGATAAGAAATTCGTCAAAAAATACCTAGGAAATTTACCATCCCTCCTAGGCATTCAACCGAACAACGTGTTGATCGAGGCTGCTACCTTATTTTGGGATAGCGAAAGAGCTGTCTTTCGTTTTAGGGACATTGAGATGACACCGTTGCTAGAGGAAATAGGAGGACTGGCGGGGTTAGTCTGGGAAACCCCTGGGTTGTTAGTGCTTGAAAACCGCACTGGCAAAGGTTTCCTGAAAATGACGGGTCTAAAGAAGAATGCAGAGTTAGAGTATCTAAAGAAGTCGTACATCCCTTTTGAGTACTTGTATGAAAGGCATGGCCACATCAAGTCATACCGTACCTACCATGACAAATTTGCCATAACATCTTTGGGACATATTCACCGTAGGGTATTTGTCTTCATTGTTTGCTTCCTGGGGTTGATCGTGTTTCCAACAAAGAAAGAAAGGATCCACACTAGGTTAGCTATGGTAACCAAGACTTTGATGGAGGGAATTGGTGGGCAGACGTTCAACATCGTCCCTATGATTATCTCGGACATTTATCGAGCCTTGGAACACTGTCAAAGATGAGCTAAGAACTTTGAGGGTTGCAATTTGTTACTACAACTGTGGCTCTTGGAACATCTTCAAAAGGGTCAGTACAAGCAGGAATTTCCGTGAAGGGCATGGAACGATCACATCGCCTTCCATCACCCTAAGCGGATGACATATATTCCCGATAGGTTTGCCCAGCCAGATACTGCCAAGGAATGGGTAGAGTTCTTTGATAATCTGACTGAGGAGAAAATACAATGGATGTTCGAGTGGTTTCCAACAGATAAATTCATCGTCAGGTCGAGGGATGCACCACACTTGGTGCTAATCAGGCTGAGAGGAATATATCCTTATGTTCCTCTTCGAGTTATGAGACAAGCAAGCAGAAAGCAAATCGTACCAAGGGTCGACAAGATGAGACATTTCCGAGCTGACTTCCAAGATGACGATATACCCTACAAGTGCCAAGCCCAACATATGTGACACTGCAAGATCATAATGGAAAAGGACACGATTTAACCAGACAGGTATCATGCAGGTTGTGCACCTTTCCACTCAGGGTGGTTAGAAGAAAATTGGGATGGTTTAGTCAGACCGGGGTTCAGCCGAGGCCACAGAATCATAGATGAAACGGCCGAGGCTCGGGTCAAGTACAATCGGCTGCGCAAAAGGGTTCATGAGTGTGAAAGTGAGCACCGTGAGATACATGAAACCAACAAGAGATTTATCGAAAAATGGAAAGACATGGTCGTTCGTTCCAACAGGAAGCTGGAATACTTGGAGCGATGCATAGTAGAACTGGAGGGTAAGATCATCAAAAGAGTTGAAGACTGTCAAAAGGCTGAGGGAAATGAAGGTGGACATCTAGCCAGAGCATACCTACTGCTAGAACTTCGTGAGCTGGGGAACCTGTTCGATGGAATCAAGGATGCCGAATCTTGGGAAGGTCCATCTGGGACCAAGTAGAATAGGATTTCTTCTTTCACTTTATCAATGTAATAAGGCCAATGGCCATTAGTGACTTTATTTCTTACTTATTACTTAGTTTCGTTTTGGATTCGTCTGTTTTTACATTAATGAGATGAGGCATTTTGGCACTTAAGTTCTCCAAATTATTTTGGTCGCTAGGCCTACCTCGGGCACAACGTGGTTCCCCAAATTAGGACACCCTTTATATTCCCACACTATGTGTTTAAATATCACAATACGTTTTCATAATCCTCACTGACTTGGCTACCTTTTGTTTTTGTTTTCTTTCCTTTTTGTTATTCCCCTCCCCAAAGGTTGGTTCGTGCACTCTGGCATCATCATCATACTACACAAGATCCAGGGGCCCACCACCCTCTCCTCCTACTAGTCCTCCCAAAGGCAAAAGTAAAAGCAAAGGAAAAATGGAGGATTTGAGCAACACAACACCAGTTCAACGGGTAGAGGTCGCTGACGGCCAAGGTATTCAAGTTCAGAATGAGGATATGTCACAGCTAGAACAAATGGTTGGTCAAGCTCCAAAGGGAGCTTGAGCAGGTCTGGAAATTGGCAAACTTATCCTTCACAATCAGTGTGCCAGATGTCAACCATCCTAACATCCAAAATCCCATACCTCCTCAGAATACCCCCAAACAAATAGAATCATCCCGAAATTCATCATCACACCACTCCACCAAAGAATCAAACTCTCCCACCATAATACAATGCTTGCCACACTCCAATAAATACTCCACTACTCGTCCCCAAGACACAAAAATCCACAAATGACCATCTTTATACCCAGGCGCCAGGCCATCACAACAACCCTATCTAAGTAGAGACTCTGCCGCACTCCACCCAACCCATTTCACACACACTTGAATCCAGTGAGAAAGATTTGCTTATCAATAATTTGGATGAATAACTTAAGAAGCTGACTAGCCGAGTTCAAGGCGTTGAAGGAAGCAAGGGAGTTGAAGGGCTAAACTATGAAGACCTCTGCATACAGTCCGATGTCGAACTGCCCGAGGGATACAAACCTCCTAAGTTTGAAATGTTCGATGGTACAGGTGATCCGGGGGTCCATCTGAAGACCTACTGTGATAAATTGGTGGGAGTAGGAAGAGATGAGAAGATTCGTATGAAGCTGTTTATCAGGAGCCTCACAGGGGATGCTCTATCTTGGTACATCAGCCAAGACCCTAAGAAGTGGTCCAACTGGGTGAGTATGGCGTCAGATTTCATAGACCGGTTCAGGTTCAATACAGAGAATGCGCCAGATGCGTTCTATATTCAGAATCTTAGGAAGAAGCCTACTAAAACTTTTCGCAGTATGCTACTCGCTGGAGATCTGAAGCAGCTAAGGTCAAGTCTGCCCTAGACGAAGAATAGATGAACAAATTTTTTGTCCAAGCCCAAGATCCACTATACTATGAGTTGTTGATGGTGATTGAGAATCATTAGTTCTCAGATATTATCAAGCTGGGTAAAAGAATTGAAGAAGGGATTAAAAGCGGAATGGCCACCAACTTTGAAGCCTTACAAGCTACAAATAAAGCCTTACAATCTGGTGGTGTGTCCAAGAAGAGAGATTTGGGAGCCGTGATGGTTGCACAGAGAACCAAATCCCCACTGAAATATCAAACCTACCAAACACCCCCACTTACATATCAACCAGCACCTCCACCAACTTATCAAGCACCCTCGCCCACATACCATTCAACACCTCCACCAACATATCAGTCATCTCCCCCACCTACCTATCGGCCACAATCTCCCAGATATTCCCAACCAGCTCCTGTTTACCATACCTACAACTCTCAACCATCTCACTTCCAATCTCCCCGCTGCTCACCAAAATTTCCCTAGACCTCGACCAAATTTTGATCTCAGACCTCCAAAACAATATACTGCCATCGCCGAACCTATCGACCAGCTGTATGAAAGACTGAAAGCCGCTGTTTATGTCACTCTTATCCCTGATGTAACCCCTGATAATCCCCCTCAATGGGTTAATCCAAATAAGACATGTGCATACCATTCCGGCATGAAGGGACACACAATCGATGAATGTCGCTCACTAAAAGATAAGATACAATCTCTGATTTATAATAAGGTCATTCTAGCAAAGGAATCTACTCCCAATGTCTACAACAATCCACTCCCGGACCATAAGGGTGGAGGCATCAATATGATCAAGGTAGAGGAAGATTGGGACCTAGAGGGGTCGATTGGGTTGATCATAGAAGGTGATGACCAAAAGAAGCCAGCAGTCACTCTTAATCTTATCATAGTCCACATTCAGTCATCTGGAGATGCTGAGGTAGTTGTGTCAGTACCTCTTGAGTTTGAAGCAGCACCACCTGCAAAGGCGCCTGCGCCGTCTGAGGTCGAAGTTATGCCACCTGCAAATGCGCCTGCACCATTTGAGGTTGCGGTTATGCCACCTGCTAAGGCACATGTTCCGTTCGAAGTAAAGATAGTTGCACCAATCACAGTGGCGGCGTCAACCACGCCACCCTTCTACTCTAATGTTGTACCATGGGATTATGTAACTGAGGCAAGAAGGAAAGGCAAGGTCAAGATCGAAGAAGCTACTACTGCACAGGGAATGACAATGACCGCTAGAGTCTATATACCTGAACACTTGGCAGAATCCAGCAAACAAGCTTGCAATAGGCCGCCCATCATTGATACAGGCCCAGACGAACTTTGGAGGAAGGTGCAGGCCAAAGAATACTCTGTCATTGATCAATTGAACAAAACCCCAACCCAGATATCCATTCTGTCATTGCTGCAAAATTCAAAGACACATAGAAATGCTTTGATGAAAGTACTGAATGAAGCATACGAGTCAAACAACATCACCAGTGGGGAAATGGACAATATGGCGGGTCAAGTGCTGGAGAGTCATAAGATTACTTTTCATGAGGACGAGCTGCCGCCTGAAGAGCTAGGTCATAACAAGGCCCTGCACATCATTGTGCAATGTGAGGACTACTTCATCACCAGGATTCTGATCGACAGAGGATCCAGTCTCAATATCTGTCCATTGACAAAGCTCAAGAAATTGGGCAAAGTCACATACGAAATAAGAGAGGGATCGATGAATGTAAAAGCTTTTGATGGTTCGCAGAGGTCCACCATCGGTGAAATCAGCCTTTGTTTGCAAATGGGACCTACATGGTTCGAGGTTGACTTTCAAGTAATAGACATATCAGCGTCCTACAACCTGCTATTAGGACGGCCATTGATATATACCGCTGGGGCCGTGGCATCAATGCTGCATCAGGCAGGAAATTTGAATGGAACCATCAGGAAGTAATCATCCACGGAGATGGAAGCAATCCTATTTATAATCGCCAGACCATTCCGGTGATCGAAGGTAAAAGGAAGCTGGGTGGAGATACCTACCACCACATTGAACGGGTCAACGCAATAGACAAAGACAAATGGTGGGATAGTAAGATAGCAAGCATGATGAACTGGAGAGGGTACGAGCCGGGTAAAGGGCTTGGCAAGAGTCTTCAAGGGATCTCCAAGCCGATACAGCCCAAACGCCATGGCACCACTTTCGGGCTAGGATACAAATATACTTGGGAAGAGTTCAAGAACTGGTCGCCACCCTGGCGCGGTCCTTATTACCCATTGGAGCAGCCAATACCACATCTGGAGCAGACCTTTGAGCAGGCCGATGTTATATGGGGGACAGAGGAAGAAGAAGCACTTGCAGCATTGAAGAACCTATTCCTAGAAGAGGATGACATGGACGGTTGCATCATTTTTTAGGAGGAGCGGGAGGAAGACCCTTCCATCCAGGTTGTGAGCAAGGGAGCATCTCTTAAGAATTGGACTATCAGAACAGCCAGAGCCCGACGTGTCTCGGGGTAGCAAGGCTGAACAAGCATTTTTTATTTCCTTGCTAAATGATTTTCTTCTTTCGCATTTTCTATTCCTGCAATAAGATCTTCAATGTTCAAAACATTTGTTAAATTTATCAAAAGCACTTTTATGTTTTTATGAATCAATATTTATTAATATCATTTTTCTCTCATTACTTTATCTATACAGCATTACTATTACTTGTCTTGATGAACCAATGATTGTGACATGCAACGAGACGACGCAACAAACAGACCTTGATTCAGAAGAAGAAGATGATATACCTGATGAAATTGTCAAAAAAGTCGAAGATTTTTAGAACAGACCTAAGTCCAACCTGGATGAGACTGAGGTTGTCAACCTGGGGAATTCAGAGAATGTCAAGGAAACTCGTATCAGCATCCATTTGTCACCGTCAGAGAAGAGGGAATACACAGAATTCTTGAAAGACTATGAGGACATATTTGCATGGTCGTACAATGACATGACTGGTCTTAGTACATCTATTGTTGCTCACAAATTACCAACCAATCAAATGTGCTTGCTGGTAAAACAGAAGCTCAAAAAGTTCAAGCCCGACATTAGTTTGAAAATCAAGGAAGAAGTTACCAAGCAAATCAACGCCAAGGTTCTCATGGTAGTGGAGTATCCGACATGGTTAGCCAACATCGTGCCGGTACCCAAGAAGGACGGGAAGGTTAGAGTATGTGTCGACTACTAGGATCTCAACCGGGCCAGTCCGAAAGATGATTTCCTATTACCAAACATACATATCCTGATTGACAATTGCGCTAAGCATGAACATTAGTCATTTGTGGATTGCTTCGTTGGTTACCATCAGATTTGGATGGATGAGGAAGATGCTGAGAAAACGGTTTTCATTACGCTGTGGGGAGTTTACTACTACAAGATGATGTCATTCAGCCTAAAGAATGTTGGGGCCACCTATATGAGAGCAATGACCACTATCTTCCACGATATGATACATAAAGAGATCGAGGTATATGTGGATGATGTCATTATCAAGTCCAAAATAGATACCGACCACATAGCAAGTATGAGGAAGTTCTTCAATAGGTTGCGGAAATATAATCTAAAACTAAACCCCGCAAAGTGTGCATTCGGGGTTCCTGCTGGGAAATCGCTCGGGTTCATTGTCAGCCGTCGAGGGATAGAATTGGATCCGTCAAAGGTCAAATCCATCTAAGAGTTACCACCACCAAGGAACAAGAAAGATGTGATGAGTTTCCTAGGCCGCCTTAACTACATCAGCCGGTTCATAGCTCAATCCACAGTCATATGTGAACCAATCTTCAAGATGCTGAAGAAAGATGCTGCGACCAAATGGACCGAGGATTGTCAAAAGGCCTTCAACATAATTAAGGAGTACTTGTCAACACCACCAGTCTTGGTACCACCTGAGCCGGGTAGACCTTTGCTACTCTACCTCGCAGTATTAGATGGAGCTTTCAGCTGTGTTTTGGGACAACATGACGAAACATGAAGGAAAGAGCAGGCTATTTATTATCTGAGAAAGAAGTTCACTCTGTACGAGGCACGGTACTCTCTATTGGAACGTACCTGTTGTGCTTTAACTTGGGAAGCCCAGAAGCTGAGGCACTACTTTTGTGCCTACACAATATATCTCATATCAAGGATGGATCCTTTGAAGTACATCTTTCAGAAGCCCATGCCCACTGGCAAGCTGGCCAAGTGGAAAATCCTGCTGAGTGAGTTCGACATTGTTTATGTGACTTAGAAAGCAGTCAAGGTACAAGCATTGGCAGACCATCTTGCTGAGAATACCGTGGATGGAGAATACGAACCCCTGAAAACGTATTTTCTCGATAAAGAGGTATCACTCATAGGAGAAGACATCGCAGAATCTTATGATGGTTGGAGAATGTTCTTCGATGGAGAGGCGAATTTCAAAGGAGTCGGCATTAGAGTTGTCCTGATATCGGAAACTGGTCAACATTATCCGGTATCTTCTACACTCAGATTCCCCTACACCAACAATATGGCGGAGTATGAAGCATGCATCTTAGGACTCAACATGGCCATCGACATGAACATCCAGGAGCTTTTAGTGATCGGTGACTCAGACTTCCTAATACACCAAGTAAAGGGAGAATGGGCTACTGAGAATTCCAAGATACTGTCGTATCTGCACCACGTGCAAGAATTGAGAAAGAAGTTCACGAAGATAGAATTTCGGCACGTCCCCAAAATTTAGAACGAGTTCGTCGATGCATTGGCCACTCTATCATCCATGATACAGCATCCAAATAAAAACTTTATTGACCCTATTCTGGTGAAGATCCATAGCCAGCCAACATACTATGCCCATGTTGAAGAGGAAGCAGATGGAAAACCATGGTTCCACGATATCAAAGAGTATTTGTCAAAGGGAGAATACCCAGAGCTGGCAAATCACATTCCAAAATGCACGCTTCGGAGATTGTCCAACAACTTCTTTCATAGTGGAGGAATCCTGTACAGGAGAACTTTCGATTTGGGGTTATTGAGATGTGTCGATGCGAAGGAAGCCTCCAAACTACTTGGAGAGATACATGCTGGGACCTGCGGCCCACATATGAATGGTTTTGTCTTGGCTAAGAAGATACTCAGAGCCGGTTATTTCTGGATGACCATGGAAACGGACTGCATCCAATATGTCCGGAAATGCTACCGATGTCAGGTACATGCAGATATGATAAAGGTACCTCCAAACGAGCTCAATGCAATAAGCTCACCTTGGTCTTGCGCCTCCTGGGGCATGGACGTCATTAGACGATCGAGCCTACCGCCTCAAATGGACACAGGTTCATCTTGGTAGCAATTGATTATTTCACTAAATGGGTCGAAGCAGCATCCTAAAAAGCAGTGACTAAGAAAGTCGTGGCAGATTTTGTCCGCGACCGCATTGTTTGTCGGTACGGAGCTCTAGAATCAATCATCACCAAAAATGGCTCCAATCTCAACAGTGACCTGATGAAAGCTATGTGCGGGACTTTCAAGATCAAACACAAGAATTCACAGCCTACAGACCTCAGATGGATGGGGTTGTAGAAGCCGTCAACAAGAACATCAAGAAGATACTAAGGAAGATGATAGAAAAGCACAAGCAGTGGCATGAGAAGCTATCATTTGCCTTACTGGGATACCGCACCACAGTCCACACGTCAACTGGGGAAACCCCTTACATGTTGGTTTATGGTATAGAAGCTGTCATTCTTGTCGAAGTTGAGATTCCTTCCTTGAGAATCATACAAGAAGCTGAGCTCAGTGATGCAGAGTGGGTAAAGAGTAGTTATGAGCAACTAGCCCTCATAGACGGGAAAAGAATGAACCCAGTATGTCACTACAGCTTTACCAAAATAGAATGTCCAGAGCCTTCAATAAGAGAGTCAATCCAAGAAAGTTCGCACCAGGGCAGCTGGTATTGAAGAAGATCTTTCCACATCAAAATGAAGCCAAAGGGAAATTCTCTCCCAACTAGCAAGGTACGTATATGGTTCACCGAGTATTGACAGGAGGAGCTCTTATACTTGCAGAAATGGACGGAGAAGTCTGGCCAAAGCCAATCAATTTAGATGCTGTCAAACGCTATTATGTGTAATATTTTATGCTTCCATCAATGATTCAAATTGAACTACGCCTGACTTGATTCCCGTTTAAGAGGGGATACGTAGCCAGCCCTATGAGGTCGATCACAATTCAATAAAAAATTCATTATTTCCCGCAATTGGAAACTGGGGTAGAATTTTGAGGAGGAGCCTCAAAATTCCGAAGCAGGTTCAGCCGATCGCCGCACGTGCAATAGGCAGAAGTGTCAACCCATCAAACTGGGGCAGAATTTTGAGGAGGACCATCAAAATTCCGTAGCATGAGGCTGCAATGTCTTGAACCGTGTCACAGTCGTCGGTTCATCTAAATTATTTTTAAAATATATGTTTGTACTATGTTCTTTACAAAATCATGCATAGTTATTCTTGAAAACAGCTCTGTTTAGCAAATGCTACCCCGATGATATGAACAGGACCATCAGACCAAGTGCATAAGTCAAGCAAAGCCAGCGGGGATACGAACCAACCTTCCCCATTTACAGAAACTCACGATTTTCCTTTGGATGTAGGCATAAAGATTGCAAAAGTTCAAGATTTATTGTCCTCCCAAAGGACGAACATTGTTAAAAAATAAGATTCTCAAAGCCGTCGCACTTGCCGACATTTTCTATCAGCACAAACAAATAATGCTCTGTAGTCACAATACTCACAACAATCACAATACCGCAATCTACTACCAGCTAAGAAATCCTAATGTCATTTATTAATTAATCATTGCACAAGGCTAACTTTCTGCCTTCCACCTGCATAAGGCTACCTTTCTGCCTTCCGTCTGCATGAGACTAAGCTCTATCTCCATTTTGCATGAGGTTAAGCTCTACCTCCATCTGCATAAGGCTACCTTTCTGCCTTCCTCTGCATAAGGCTACCTTTCTACCTTCCGTTTGCACGACGCTAATTCTGTGTCCATCAGCATGAGGTTAAGCTCTACCTTCATATGCATAAGGCTAAATTTCCGACTTCTACTTGCATAAGGCTACCTCTCTGCCTTCCTCTACATAAGGCTACATTTCTGCCTTCCCTTTTGCATGAGACTAAGCTTTGCCTCCATTTTGCATGAGGTTAAGCTCTACCTCCATCTGCATAAGGCTAACTTTCTGCCTTCCATTGCATAAGGCTACCTTTCTGCCTTCCACTTGCATAAGACTACCTTTCTACCTTCCACTTGCATAAGGCTAATCTCTGCCTTCATCCTGCATGAGGCTAAGCTCTGCCTCCAATTTACGTTTTCATCGGGACTAAGTGCTGTCTCTCAAGCATTGCTTACTTCGCTTTTCTTTCGGGCTAAGCTCTGCCCTTCAACTCGCAAGACTAAGCTTTGTCTTTTCAGCATCATATTATTGCATTTCATGGGTTGAAATATCGCCAACTTGTTTGAAGGCGTCATCATTCGGAGGCACCATTTTCATGGCCCGAGAACATCATGTCATGGCCTGAGGATCTCTCTCAATTTTGCATATCATTATTCAAAGGCGTCATCGTTCGAAGGCACCATCTTCATGGCCCGAGAACATCATTTCATGGCCTGCGAATCCTTCATCAAACAATTCATGGCCCATGACGTCATGGTCTGGGGAAGTCATCCTCAACCGTACGAAGACAACATTCATAGTCCGACAGGAACTTGCATCATGTTTAAAGTTATGCACAGTACACGCTTGTATTGCTTTTATCTGCAGGTAACCCGGCAGGCGACAGCTATCCTAGCAGGAGCAGTCCCGCTCCAGTTCTCCAAACCATTCCCGTAAACCATTCATTCATCCAGCACTATATGTTGCGTCCGTTCTTGTGATAGCTTCATCGGTATACTTCACCGATGGGTCCGGAACTACATACAGCCTGATTCTTGTAAAACCAGGGATATGTGTAACTCAGAGGCCAAGGTGCGGCCTAAAACTCTCCCGAATCGTTTCGCTCGGTCAAAATTGGCCATCATATCTTTACCCGACAACTCTTTCATCCTTCCCGGGTAAAGAGGGGCAGCTGTTGATACCCAATTTTTCCCATAATATTTTTTTTTAAGTTGCATATATACATTCAAAAGGATGCTTTCGTAGCAATTGGTATTTTTCTGTAATTTTTCCATATTTTTATTAATTTGTTTATATTTATCCAACATTTTATTTCCAATAATTAATTGCAAAATTGCATTACAAATGATTTCAAAAGCATGTCCTGATTTAATTTATTATTTAGGGTCCTATTAAGAGCAAATTATTTTACAATTAGCCAAGTTGGCACTCTTTGGCTATAATTGCAATAACTTTACAATTATAGCCCAATCATATGTTTTATACTATTTTGACCCAGAAATTAGTCATTTTGTATTTTAAATACTAAATAATCTTTTTAATTTATTTTCTAAAGCAAGAATTTCATTTTTTTATAATTATCAGCTATTTTATAAACTGTTTTTAGCTAATTTAATTAGGTATTGAACAACTAGCCCTTTTTTCTTTCAATTATAGCCTAAATTGGTCTGGTCCTAACCCAATTAAATTAACCCAACAGACCCCAAGCCCAACTCCTAAACTACCCGGCCCAATAAGGATTTAATCTCGACCGTTGATCAAAATTGATCAACGGTCTAGATTCCCCCTTCCTAAAATAAACCCTATGACTACCCTTCTCCCCTTCTCATTTCCCCCTCACACTCCACCGTCTCGTCTCCCTCATCTCTCTCAACTCTCTCATCTCCTCGACTCCCTATGCTAAACCTAGCTCCCCTTCTTCGGTCGTCGCCCTGCCGGAATCTATTGTGGCTTCACCACCCCATCCTCATGGCACCCTCCTTGAGCGTGTGTCCCTGCCTTGAAGCCCTCAAGTGAACCAAAGGTGGCTCACTCACCACCTATAATCTCATGCCATTTATTTCGGCCATCCATGGTCGTCCGAGTAAGATCTTACCATTTTCCAGTTAAAACCGGCGATTTTGAGTTATTTCTCCTTCTCTCTGGTTTCTCTCTTTGAAACCCTAACTTTTAAACTCTCGATTATTCTAGACCTGTAACAGATCTATACTTGTTATGAGTTATTTTAATGTTTCTTCAAAGTTTTTTCATTTTTTCCTAAAACGATTCTTCGTCTACCAAACTAGGGTTCTTGAAACCCTTTTCAAAATAGCTTTCCTTTCCGATTTCTAGAATTATCATATGATTTTCATTATGTTTATCGTTATTTAAACATTTTCCCTTTTGGTCTGATTTATTTTTCTAAACGAACCCTAGGTTCTCGGTTTCAATCCTATATCCTAAAGTGTGATACGCTTGATTAATCTGCGCATGTGTTTGATTCTCATGAGTTTCTCAAGTCTCTATGATTTTACCTTATTTTTTGCTTATTAGACCTGTTGATTCTTTGTTTTTCCATTTATATTGTGATTGTTCTGTTAGTCCCTCCAATTGCTACTATTTTCTGCGAGATTCTTGCTACTGTGACCTCAAGTCCTTTAATTATTTGTTATGTCCTATGTAAATCCCTAATTTTGTATGATTAGGGTTTCTGATTTTGCCTAATTTGTGTTAATTTCTCCTAAATTTGTGTTATTTGCTATTTTGAATCACTGAATCTCTGTGATTGATCCTTCACTGATTGTTTTTGATATCCTTTACTGATTTTAACCCTTAAGGTATTTTCTTACCTTATTCTATGATCGAACCAGGCTGTTAAACTAATTCCTAAGTCCTTCCTTAATTGGAATATTCTAAACTTAACCTCTATTTTTCAAGCCCCAAAACCGAGGGACGAGACTGGCGCCTAACCGGATGATCCAAGTCATGCGGACCTGGATTGTCTTTCCTACCCAACGCATTACCCCGTGTTTATAATATACCAATCTATACATGAAATAGCAAATGGAACCAAAGTATGAATTTACAACATAAGTCTGTTTTCCTCTTTTAAAGCTTCAACATTTGGTAATCCCAAAATATACAAACTAAGCATAACATTTCCAATACGGAACCACGATTACGAATAATTACAACTACTACCCCAAAATGTATACAACCCATACAGTGTCTACGGAGCCTCAAAAAGTACGGGAAAAATATACATACTTGCCGGCAACAAGGCCCCGACTATACCTTAAGAGAACCAAAATATACAAAAAAAGCTAACATGGACTACGCACGGCCTCGAGAGGAGTAAGGCTCACTAGCATTGCTGAAGGGATGAAGATAGGGCACCACTATCGGCGGACGGAGCTACCTGCTATAGAACCACCTACATCCATATAAAAGATGTATCGCCCCCGGCAAAAGGGACGTTAGTATCATGGAATAGTACTAGTATGTACGAACAAACTTTACTCTAAGTAAAATCAAGCAGTGCACATGTAGAAGCAGTCAAAGAAACCAAACAATTATTGCACAGAGATACAGATAATCACAAATGAGGTTTTCACAGGTTCTTCATAGTCCACCCTTATTTCTTCTCATCATTCCACCTTTGTTTCTCCTGTTGCGGCGTGCAACCCGATCCCACCGTACAATCACATCCCACCCTTATTACTTCTCAACATATCATCCTTATTTCACCTGTTGCGGCGCGCAACCCGATCCTACCGTACAATCACATTCCACCCTTATTACTTCTCAACATACCACCCTTATTTCGCCTGTTGCGGCGCGCAACCTGATCCCACCGTACAATCACATTGATAGTAACAACAGCCAATAATTCAATTACAAGGATTTCTATCATCAATAGTATAAATTCATAACAACCAAACAACAATGTGAAATCAAGGGCACAATAACTTTTACCAAACAGTGAGTCATGTACGATATGCCACAATCATTTAGCTTAATTAAATCAACCAACATTTCCTTTTCATCGTTTGTTACACAGCCTTTAGCACTTTGATACATTCAAAAATTGGGTTCGTTATCATTTTGTTCATTTGGTAGCACTTCCTTTCATACCGAGATATTCAAGCATATGGCGAGTTTTGCACATGATAGAGTAAGTACAAGGAATCACAGTTCACAATCTCACATAGTATGGTGGCATGGAAAATCAACTAAGGCATTCGAGAAAAGAACCCTTCATCTCATCATAATAGAACATCTGATTCAAACACAATCAAACCCGCAATACATACCGAATGCTCGTACACCAACAAGGAGACTCTACAAAGATTAAAGTTAGCCATACATACCTCGAGTCAGAATTTCCCTTCAATATCTAATGTCAAACCACCGGACCTTCTAACGCCTTCAATCTAATTTACAAGATGACATGTTTAGACTTAGAGTTAGAAATCATGAACTCATTTGGGCATTTTATCAAATATTATGTGATCCCTTAGATCAACTAAACCCTTTTTAGTGAAAGACTACTCTAACTTGCTTCCATTTACTAGATTATGGAAGACTATTCACATGCATTCGAGGTCATAACTTTCATCCTCAAGAACCAACCTATGTGTGTTTTATTCTTACTAAAATCTGAGAATTTGGGGAAATAGGGTGAAAACTCACCTCTTGTGGTGAAGAAGACAACGACTACTCGAAGATTTCCAGGCCTGAGTAGAGGTGGTGGACTGATTTGATGAAGGAGATGACTTTCTCTCACTAAACTCACTCTCCCTTCTCTATATTTTAGTCAGATAGATGTTAAAAATGAAGGGGAGGGGTGTTTTATTAAACTAGGGATCGCGTTTTAAAAATCAGAAATTAGAAGCCCCGAAGCAGGAAATGCGATCAGGAATGCGATCGCATTCCTGCTATGCGGTCCGCATTCCTGTCGCATAAATGGCCCTCGGCTGGGCCATAAAGAAGAGAAGGATGCCCAGGTATGCGACCACTATGCGGTCCGCATACCTGTTATGCGATCGCATAGTGCGTCGCATAACTCCCTCCGCAAGAGTCAAGGTGCAGGAATGTGATAACTATGCGGCCCACATTCTCAAAATGCGATCGCATCTTCGGCTGCATAGCTGTCCTTGAAATGGACAGCAACTATCCAGGTATGCGACCACTATGCGGTCCGCATACCAGATCTGCGATCGCATAGTGGACCGGAGATCCGCGCAATTCTGGGAAAATATATCTTTTAAGTTCTGAGGTACTTTTACTACAAAAAGGTCCATTTTAAGAATTTCTACAGTTATAAAAACATGGGAGCCTACCCGGGCATCGTTTTTAGTTAAAAAAATTTACGGGTCTTTACATCCTCCCCCACTTAACATCATTCGTCCTCGAATGAGGATCGGGGAATCATTTGGGTATGAAAACACAATATGCCAACCCCCAACTTTCACTAACTTCGATATTTTCCAAAACCTTTGCCAGAGTTTCCTTTATAATTAGGCCTATCTACCTGCCAGAGAGCCCCCGAAACGCACTTTTAACCAATTTCACACATTTTCAATTACTCCAACAACTTGCACATAATTCGGTTATTACAATGAGTTGCACATAATTCAGCTATTTCAAGGATTTGCACATGATCCAACTATTCATAACATCTACAAATGTGGTACCAACTTGAGAAGTTACAATAGTAGGATAATTAGAGGAGTGGGGTGTTCTTGCACAAAATTTGACACAAGGGTGTAATTGCTTAGAGAAGGCAGTTCTCACGACCACTACTAGACTTATTCAAACAAATGGGGATATTTCTCTTTCATTTCATTTTCTGCTTCCCACATGGATTCTTCGACTTGTTGATTCCGCCATAATACTTTAACCGAAGCGACCTCTTTGTTTCTCAACCTACGAACTTGCCTATTAAGAATAGCAACAGAAACCTCTTCATATGACAATTCTTAATTAATTTCAATGGTCTCAACTGGCACGATGGCAGCTGGATCTCCAATTTCCTTCTTTAGCATGGACACATGAAACACTAGATGCACTAATAACATTTCAGGGGGCAACTCCAGCCTATACGCTACCTTCCCTATCCTTTGAGCAATCCGATATGGCCCGACATACCTCGGGCTCAATTTCCCTTTCTTCCCAAACCACATTACTCCCTTCATGGGGGACACCTTCAAGAATACCCAATCTCTACTTGAAACTCCAAATATCTTCGACAAACGTCTGCATAGGATTTCTGGCGACTCTGAGCAGTCTTCATCTTCTCCAAAATGACTCTAACCTTTTCCATATCTTGGTGCACAAGGTCCGGTCCTAGAAGTTCCGCCTCACCAACCTAGAACCATCCGATCGGCGACCTACACCTCCTTCCGTATAATGCCTCAAATGGGGCCATCTGAATACTAGCATGGAAACTGTTATTGTAAGAAAATTCTATAAGCGGCAAGTGATCATCCCAGCTACCCTCGAAATCTAATACACAAGCCCGTAACATGTCTTCAAGCGTCTGAATAGTCCGCTCTGCCTGGTTGTCTGTCTGCGGGTGGAAAGTTGTGCTAAGATTTACCTGGGTACCCAATCCTTGCTGAAATTTCTTCCAAACGTTAGCTGTGAACTGGACCCCTCGATCCGAGATAATAGATACTGGAGTGCCACAGAGCCTGACTATTTCTTTGATATACAACTGAACGTACCATTATGCAGTATCGGTGGACTTGACTGGCAGGAAATGCACCGACTGCGTGAGCTGATCCACTATTACCCAAATTGAGTCGAACTTGTGCTGAGTGCGGGGTAACCCCACCACAAAGTCCATATTGATCATCTCCCATTTGCATGTTGGTATTTACATGAACTGTGCCAACCCACTAGGCCTCTGGTGCTCGGCCTTCACTTGCTGACAATTCGGACACCTAGCCATAAAGTCCGCCACACCCCTCTTCCTAGGGCTGACCTCCTTGCTCCAACTGAACTCCCAGGGTTTCCCGTTGACCGGGCCCGACTACTATTCTCTCTCTCCATCCTTATCTTCAATTTCTGAGCCTCTGTATCCTGGGCGAATCCCACAATCTTCCCATAGTTCATATCTGAATGGAGAGCAGCTGTAGCAGCTTCATTAACAACCAAGGGACCAAGACCCTGAACAAACCGACGAACTCTGGCCTCCATAGTCGGCATCATGTGGATAGCATACTTGGACAAGCGCACGAACTCCATATGGTACTCCCACACACTCCTATTACCCTGTTTGAGAACCTCGAACTCTGCAGCACGGGCTGCCCTAGTCTCGGCAGGCAAGAAATGATCCATAAAAGCATCTACAAACTCATCCCATATCGCCGGAGGGCTCCCCTCTCCACGGGAACTCTCCCACATCTCAAATCATGAATATGTCATTCCCTTTAGACGATAGGAATCTAACTCAACTCCCTCTGTCTCAGTAGCCCTCATAACCCGGAGGGTCTTGTACATCTCATCTATAAACTCTTGAGGATCGGCCTCTAGGTTGGTGCATGTGAACTCTGGAGGGGCTAACCGTATAAACTGGTTGACTCTGGAACCTGAAGAATCCCCTTGCTCACTCGAGGGTGTGGGGGCAATATTTGATCTCTGGGCCTGAGAGGCCACCAACTATTTCAACATCTGAATAGCTCCCCTGATGTCCCCATCAGAAATACCGGGACCCGAAGCTGGGGCTGGAGGAGGATCAGGAATATCAGCGGGAGGGATCGTAGCACCCTCCGCTGGAGCAGGAATTGGAATAGTCTGGCCAGGAATGGAGGAGTCAAGCTGATTCATGGTCGGGGGATTGTCCTCACCCGCACCATCAGATTGGGAATTTATGGCCACACTTGGGGTGGCATTGGCCTCTAGGCCGAGTCGAGCTCTCTTCTTGGGTGCCATTTACTGAAAATTGGAACATCGCACGAGTTAGAGATCGACAACCTCACCTTTCACCACATCGCAAGATATAGAATAGCAATAAATGGGTACTTTCCTAAATGTCCATGCAGCTCCCTAATTATAGATGTGGTCGACAACACACCGATAAGAAGGGCTCTACTAGACACGGCTCCGAGACATCCTAGGACACTTTTAAAACCTTAGGCTCTGATACCAAGTTTCTCACGCCCCAAAACCAAGGGACGAGACCGGCGCCTAACCAGATGATCCCGGTCAAGCGGACCTGGATTGTCTTTCCTACCCAACGCATTACCCCGTGTTTATAATACATCGATCTATAAATGAAATAGCAAATGGAACCAAAGTATGAATTTACAACATAAGTCCATTTTCCTCTTTTAAAGCTTCAACATTTGTTAATCCCAAAATATACAAACTAAGCACAACATTTGCAATACGGGACCACGATTACGAATAATTACAACTACTACCCCAAAATGTATCCACACAGTGTCTACGGAGCCTCTAAAGGTACGGGAAGAATATACATACTTGCTGGCAACAAGGCCCCGACTATACCTTAAGAGAACCAAAATATACAAAAAAAATTAACATGGACTACGCACGGCCCATAGAGGAGTGGGGCTCACCAGTATTGCTGAAGGCATGAAGAGAGGGCACCATTATCAACGGACGGAGCTACCTGCTATAGAACCACCTACATCCAAATAAAAGATGTTGCGCCACCGGCAAAAGGGACGTTAGTACCATGGAATAGTACTAGTATGTATGAACAAACATTACTCTAAGTAAAATCAAGCAGTGCACATATAGAAGCAGTCAAAGAAACCAAACAATTATTGCACAGAGATACAGAGAATCACAAATGAGGTTTCACATATTCTTCATAGTCCACCCTTATTTCTTCTCATCATTCAACTCTTATTTCTTCTGTTGCGACGTGCAACCCGATCTCACTGTACAATCACATTCCACCCTTATTACTTCTCAACATATCATCCTTATTTCACTAGTTGCGGCGCGCAACTCGATCCCACCGTACAATCACATTCCACCCTTATTACTTCTCAACATATCATCCTTATTTCACTAGTTGCGGCGCGCAACTCGATCCCACCGTACAATCACATTCCACCCTTATTACTTCTCAACATACCACCCTTATTTCGCCTGTTGCGGCGCGCAACCCGATCCCACCATACAATCACATTGATAGCAACAACAGCCAATAATTCAATTACAAGGATTTCTATCATCAAGGGTATAAATTCATAACAACCAAACAACCATGTGAAATCAAGGGCACAATAACGTTTACCAAACAGTGAGTCATGTACGATATGCCATAATCACTTAGCTTAATTTAATCAACCCACATTTCCTTTACATCGTTTGTTACACAGACTTTAGCACTTTGATACATTCAACAATTGGGTTCTTTATCATTTTGTGCATTTGGTAGCACTTCCTTTCATACCGAGATATTCAAGCATATGGCGAGTTTTTCACATGATAGAGTAAGTACAAGGAATCACAGTTCACAATCTCACATAGCATGGTGGCATGGAAAATCAACTAAGGCATTCAGAGAACAGGACCTTTCATCTCTTCATAATAGGACATCTGATTCAAAAACAATCCAACCCAGAATACATATCGAATGCTAGGACACCAACAAGGCGACTCTACAAAGATTAAAGTTAGCCATACATACCTCGAGTCGGAATTCCCTTTAAATATCTATTCTCAAACCACCGGACCTTCTAACGCCTTCAATCTAATTTACAAGATGACATGTTTAGACTTAGAGTTAGAAATCATGAACTCATTTGGGCATTTTATCAAACACTATGTGATCCCTTAGATCAACTAAACCATTTTTAGTGAAAGACTACTCTAACTTGCTTCCCTTTACTAGATTATTGAAGACTATTCACATGCATGCAAGGTCTTAACTTTCATCCTCAAGAACCAACCTATGTGTATTTTATTCTTAACTAAAATCTGAGAATTTGGGGAAATAGGGTGAAAACACACCTCTTATGGTGAAAAAGACAACGACAACTCGAAGATTTACACTCTGAGTAGAGGTGGTGGACTGATTTGATGAAGGAGATGACTTTCTCTCACTAAACTCACTATCCCTTCTCTCTATTTTAATCAGATAGATGTTAAAAATGAAGGGGAAGGGTGTTTTTTTAAACTAGGAGTCGGGTTTTAAAAATCAGAAATTAGAAGCCCCGAAGCAGGAAATGCGGTCAGGAATGCAATCGCATTCCTGCTATGCGGTCCGCTCTCATATCGCATAAATGGCCCTCAACTGGGCCAAAAAGGAGAGTAGGCAGCCCAGATATGCGACCACTATGCGGTCCGCATACCTGTTATGCGATCGCATAGTGCGTCGCATAACTCCCTCCGCAAGAGTCAAGGTGCAGGAATGTGAAAACTATGTGGCCCTCATTCTCAAAATGTGGTCGCATCATAGGCCGCATAGCTTTCCTTGAAATGTATAGCAACTGTCCAGGTATGCGACCACTATGTGGTCCGCATACCTGATCTGCGATCGCATAGTGGACCGCAGATCCGCGCAATTCTGGGAAATTATATCTTTTAAGTTCCGGGGTACTTTTACTTCAAAATGGTCCGTTTTTAAGAATTTTTACTGTTATAACAACATGGGAGCCTACCCGGGCATCGATTTTAGTTAAAAATTTACGGGTCTTTACAATTACATGCCTTATACTTTTACTATGCTAAAATTTATTTCCTTATGTGCCTCATATGGTATATTTCCTTATTTATCACATGTCTCTTACTTTTACCATGTTGAAATTACCTTATTGATTACATGTTTATTACCGTTTGAAATTTAACCCCTTAATTAGGGGAAGCACTTAAACTTATTTTTGTGTTGAGTGATTCTGATTCCTTAATTACTGCTGGACTATGGACTCTTACCTTATTTTTGCCTATTTAGAACTATATATACACATGCTCTTTCACTAAGCATGTCACGAACACACACACTGTTCAAACTCTCTCTCTTGCATACACACATACTCTCTTCTACTCTTCTTCTGATTACTAGTTGTTATCAGTCGGCTGCAAGCCAAGACTGATTATTCTACTCGCTTACTCTTCATTCTGCGCTTATTATCTCCTAACTGGTTATCCAAATCAATGTCTGTAAATGACCCTTAGTAGGTGACCTAACGCACCTTAATTCGTTAGGTGGCGACTCTTCGAATCCTTACATACCCCTTTCCCAAAAGGAAACGGTTTGTCCCAATAATGTCAAGACCCCGACTAATCCGAGAGGAGGAGTTGAAAAAGGGGGTGCGACAATCTCTACATGGGATGAATTGGCGGATAAGTTCATTGCCAAGTTTTTCTCCCCCGGGCACATGGCGGCTTTGAGAGACAAGATATTGGCATTCAAGCAAGAGCCGGATGAGCCCCTTCACGAGATTTGGGAACGCTAGAGAATTATGGTCAAAGCGTGTCCAAACAATGACATGATCGAGGCCATGATACAACATACTTTCTACCGAGGCATCAATATCACCAATCAGTGTGTGGTCAACAAACTCACAGGGGAAACTTTATGAAGTTATCTTACAATGAAGCATGTGACATCTTAGATGAAATGGATGACACTTCATCAGCATGGCAGAGTCGAGAAAATGAGCCCCAGGGTGATCCAAGTGTGATAAATCTCCACAAAGAGCTTCAAGACCATGGGCAAGCTAATGTCGAGCTTACCACCACCATGAATCAACTTGCTAAGGTGCAACTTCAACAAATACAAGGGTCGAAGCAAGTGCATGATATGGAGGGGTGAATCTTTTGGTTGACAAGTGAAGGCCTCGTGGAAATCAAATGCCAAACAACAATGCCCAATGCGACCAAGGAGTGAGTGGGTACAATCAAGAGGAGTCCTGTGATGAGCAAAATGAAGATGTAATGTAATGCCAACAATTTTCAAGGGCAAAGGAACAATCAAGGGAACAACCAAAATTGGAACAATCAAAGGCAAGGTAATTGGAAAAACAATAACAACTCAAGCAATTGGGGGAACAACAATCAACAATGGGAAGGAAACAACAAAAATTGGAATGGGAACAACAATAGCAATTGGGGTGGAAATGGAAATTTGGGGTTGGGCTTTCAAAGGCCCCCGATGTATGAACAACCCAATAATCCACCCCCATATCAATCACAAGGCCAAGGTTCCTCAAGCAATGACATGGTCCGGATCGAGCAAATGTTTAAACAAATGATGGAACGTAATGCAGATTCGGATGCTCAAATTGCCTCCCAGACTACCTCCATCCAAAATCTTGAAGTCCAAATGGAATAAATCTCACAAGACTTGAACACACGCCCGAAGGGGGCACTACCTAGTGACACAGTGGTGAACCCTAAGGGTGGGAACAACAACAACAATACCGTCCATGCAATGGCGGTGACCACAAGGAGTGGTCAACGCGGTGAGACTAGTTCTTCAAAGAAAAAGAGAGTTGTTAGTGATGAGGATGACTTGAAACAAGATGAGGCACCTATTGAGGTTAAAAACGTGGTTGAAGAGCCGGTGAATAATGAAGTGCGGATTGACATCAATGACAACGAGGAGGAATCACAAAATGACGTGAACCCGTCTAGGGAAGACGTAATTGACATACCCGAGCCGGTTGTGCCAAAATCCAAGGCACCATTGTCTAGGCCTCCTCCTCCCTATCCTCAAAGACTGTCTAAACAAAAGACGGAGAATCAATTCAAGAAATTCATAAATATGATGAAGAGTTTATCCATCAACGTCCCATTAGTCGAGGCTCTTGCACAAATGCCCGGGTATGCCAAGTTTATGAAAGACTTGGTCAGAAAGAATAGATCAATGGGGTGAGAGACAATCAAGATGACTCACCATGTGAGTGCAACTGTGCACCCAATGGAACCCAAACTAGAGGATCCCGGAGCATTCACTTTTCCTTGCACTATTAGTAGTGCAGATTTTTCCAAGGCATTGTGTGACTTGGGTTCTAGTATCAACGTGATGACTTAATTTTAAAACCTTGGGAATTGGTCAACTTAGGGAAACTTCTATGCGACTTCAAATGGAAGATCAAACTATGAAGCGACCCGTGGGAATCATTGATGATGTTTTGGTGCGGGTTAACAAATTTATCTTGCCCGCGGACTTTGTGATATTGGATTGTGAGGTAGATTATGAAGTTTCAATCATCTTGGGAAGACCTTTCCTTGCAACGGGGAAGGCCTTGGTAGATGTGGAATCCGGTGAGCTCACCTTCCGGGTGGGCGATGAAAAGGTCGTTTTTCGTGTTTGCAAGTAAATGAGGCAACCCAATAGCACGGAGGTGTGTTCTTTTGTGGACCTCATAACCGAGGTCATAATTGATGAAACAAGCTCAATGATCAATGTTGAAGACCCCGCGAAAGTAGTTTTATTGGATCATGATGATATTGTGGTGGATGGCTTGATCGAGTGTGCCAATGCATTGCAAGGCATGGGTTCTTATTCTTATGGTCCTCGCAAAATATCTTTGGATTTGGAAAATCAGAAAACTCCTCCGACAAAGTCCTCAATCGAGGAGCCACCTACCTTGGAGTTGAATCCCCTTCCACCACACCTCAGGTATGAATTTTTGGGTCCTTCTCATACTTTACCTGTTATACTTTCTTCTTGCCTAACCCAATTACAGGTAGATTCTACACTCAAAGTGCTCTAAAGGAGAAAGAAGGCCATAGGTTGGACTCTTGTTGATATTAGGGGCATAAGCCCCTCCTTCTGTATGCACAAAATAATTCTTGAACATGGTGAAAAGCCCTCCGTAGAACACCAACGGAGGTTGAATGAGGCAATACAGGAGGTGGTCAAAAAGGATATAATCAAGTGGCTCGATGCTAGGGACATCTACCCAATCTCTGACAGTGCTTGGACTTATCCAGTCCAATGTGTTCCTAAAAAGGGTGGCATGACAGTGGTGCAGAATGACAAGAATGATCTTATTCCCACTCGGACCGTGACTGGTTGGAGGGTTTGTATGAATTACCGCAAATTGAACAAGGTGACCCGAAAGGATCACTTCCCTTTTCCATTCTTGGACCAGATGCTTGATAGACTTTATGGGAGAGCCTTCTATTGTTTCTTGGACGGGTATTCAGGCTACAATCAAATCTTGATAGCTCTAGAAGATTAGGAAAAGACAACCTTCACCTGTCCCTATGGGACATTTTCTTTTTCAAGGATGCCATTCGGTTTGTGCAATGCACCCGCCACATTCCAGTGGTGCATGATGGCAATTTTCATTGATATGGTTGTAGATTTCTTGGAGGTGTTCATGGACGACTACAGCGTGGTCGGGGATTCTTTCAGTGAGTGTTTGTAAAATCTTGATAAATTCCTCGCCCGGTGTGAAGAAACCAACCTTGTTTTGAATTGGAAAAAATGCCATTTCATGGTCGAGGAGGGCATAGTCCTCCGCCACAAAATCTCAAAAGAAGGCATTGAAGTGGCTAAAGCCAAGATCGAGGTTATTTCCAAGTTGCCTCCTCCAACCTCGGTGAAGGGAGTCCGTAGTTTCCTTGGGCATGCGGGATTTTATCGGAGATTCATTAAAGATTTTTCAAAGGTGGTAAATCCTCTATGCAAGCTATTGGAGAAATATTCCAAGTTCGAGTTCAATGAAGAGTGTATGAGAGCATTTGAGTTGTTGAAGCAAAAGCTAACTACCACACCAATTATCACCGCGCCAAATTAGAGCTCTCCTTTCGAGCTCATGTGTGACTCAAGTGATGTTGTGGTGGGTGCGGTCTTGGGCCAAGGGGTGAACAAAACCTTTCAACCCATTTATTATGCAAGCAAAACGATGAACTCTGCCCAAATGAACCACACCGTCACCGAAAAGGAATTGTTGGCTATTGTCTTTGCAATGGAGAAATTTAGGCCCTACCTTATGGGCGCCAAGGTGATAGTGCACACCGATCATGCGGCGCTCCGATACTTAATGACAAAGAAGGATTCAAAAGATCGGCTTATAAGGTGGGTCTTGTTGCTCCAAGAGTTTGATCTAGAAATTGTTGATAGAAAGAGGAGTGAGAATCAAGTTGCCGATCATCTATCCCGGTTGGAAGAGCAAGGAAGGCCAAGTGATGGCCTTGAGATCAATGATACCTTTCCGGATGAGCAACTTCTCTCCGTCTCTATGCATGATATGCCATGTTTTGCGGACATTGCCAACTTTCTTGTTACCGGTGTTGTCCCGTTTGAGCTCTCTTCTAACCAATGGAAGAATTTTAGATGGGACAACTTGGATTACTATTGGGATGAGCCATATTTATTCAAAATATGCAATGATGGAGTCATTCAGCGTTGTTTCCACGGGAAGAACAAATATCCATTCTTGATTCTTGCCATTCCTCTCCCTACGGTTGTCATCACGGTGGGGCAAGGACAACTTCTAAGGTCTTGTGTTGTTGGTTTTATTGGCCAACTTTGTACAAGGAAGCAAGCGATTTGGTAAAGAGGTTTGATGAATGTCAAAGAGCGGGCGGCATATAAAAGAAGGATGAAATGTCCCTCACAACGAACCTTGAGGTTGATTTATTTGATGGGTCAAAGCCGTGGATTTTCCCAATAATGAAGCCCGAAGTGTGGTTTGTTTTCTCAAGAAGAACATTTTCACATGATTTGGGACACCCCGAGCCATCATAAGTGACGGGGGTCTCATTTTTGCAATTGGGCTTTTGATTCATTGCTTGCCAAGTATGGGGTAAATCAAAAAGTGTCCATTGCGTACCATCTTCAAGCTAGTGGGCAGGTTGAAGTTTCTAATCGGGAAATCAAGAACATTTTGGCAAGTACCGTGAATGCAAATAGGACCGACTGGTCTAGAAAGCTTGATGATGCTCTTTGGGCGTATAGGACTGCCTTCAAAACCCCAATCGGTATATCTCCGTACCGGTTGGTGTATGGAAAAGCATGTCACCTACAAGTGGAGTTGGAGCACAAGGCACTTTCGGCTTTAAAGAAGTTGAACTTTGATTGGGATACATCTGCAAATCTTCGTGTTGATCACCTTAATGAACTTGATGAGTTTAGATTCCATGCCTATGCAAGCTCTTCTTTGTACAAGGAGAAAATGAAGTATTTGCATGACAAGTATGTTAAGGACCGGGAATTCAAAGTGGGAGACTTGGTGCTACTTTTCAAATCAAGGCTTCGTCTCTATCCGGGCAAACTCAAGTCAAAGTGGAGTGGTCCGTTCGCGGTGATGTTGGTTACACCCTTTGGTGCCCTTGATCTAAAAAAACAAGAATGGTGAAATTTTCTGTGTGAATGGGCACCGGTTCAAACATTACTTGGGTAAATTTGAAGATAGCCATGTGGCTTTGCTGAAATTCAATTGAACATGGTAACATGCGTCGTGTCGCGACGTTAAATCAGGCGATTCTTGGGAGTCAACCCAAGTGTTTTCTCTTCTTTCTTTTTATTTGCTTTTGTTAGGGTAGATTGTTTGTGAGTTAACCTGTTTGTGAAGTTGGTGTAGGATTTGGTGGATGCGGTGCAGGATCAAGTCTGGAAATATTGGGCAGCTGATGCAATTTCACTGCAGCGGTCAGAATTTCGCGGTCAGCGGTCACCAACCGCTGCAGCAAAAATCTTCAGCTGACAGCGGTCCAAACGATCCCAAAATGTGAACTCTCTTAATCTCGCTGCAGCGAACAATATTTTGCTGTCAGTAGTGGGATTCTACTGCAGCGGTAAAATTTCGCTGACAGCGGTGAGGATCACCAGCCAGCACTTCAAAAAGGAAAGAAGCCTGGTCAGCGGTAAAATTCCGTTGTCGAGCTAGGTAAGTCTGTGGGGTCCCACCTCTTCAGTATAAATACCAAGCGGCCCTCTTCTTTTACCCTTTTTCCCCTCATTTGCTTCCCAGACATATATTTTTACTGCTCATAAAATTCATTGTTCATCCAAGACCATTTTTCTACCATCTTAGCATCCTACATCTTCATCTAACAGTGGTATGTGCTCATTAATTGCTTTAAGTTGACAATTTCTTGCTAGTATTTTTGTGTTTTTCTTCTTGTTCTTTTTAAATTAGAGTTATTGGAGCCCTAATTCTTAATAATGACTCACCAATGTGTTTTAACTTCTGGGGTAGTGATTTCTAGTTACCTAAGTGGGTATTGGGTTCTTATTACATGTGTTTCATATTAAATTTTGCAAAAAGTGATAAAACCATAAGTTTTGATTTAACTGTCAGTGCGCTAAAATGATGAACTCCGCTGCAGCGGACCAAAATTCTGCTGACAACGGAGTTTGTTGACTTAACAGTTTGAAATAATGATTTCCGCTACAGCGGTTAAAAATCCGTTGTAAGCGGTGAAGGTTCCGCTGCAGCAGACCATTTTTTCGCGGACAGCGGTGAGGTACTTCTGAAAGTGGGGTAGTCTAATTCCCCCTTTTTCCGCTGCAGCGGCTAAAACTCCGCTGACAGCGGTGGCCTTTCGCTTCAGCGGTCCAATATTTCGCTGACAACACTTTGAAAGTTCAGAGAAGGGGTGTCTTTTTCGCTACAAAGGTCAAATATCCGCTAATAGCGGTAACCATTCCGTTGAAGCGGTCAGTTATCCGTTGACAGCAGAATCCTGTGTTGCACACAATCTCAGTCTCTGCATCTGTAATGTCTGTGCTTTCATTGGGTACTCGTGTACCATGTTTTAACAACCTTCTTTGATATGTTTGTAGAAAATGGTTAGATCACGAGGAGGAGCAGATAAGCAACCCGGGAGGGGTGACCCTTCAAAGGGTTGGGGAAAAGGCAAACAACAGGCCCCCTTGGGTCCAACAAAGACAATTGGAAAGAAACAAATAAGAAAAAGGGCAAGCCCCGACCAATCTGAATCTAGTGAATATGTTTCCTCCAGGGAAGCTTCGGAGGGAATGAGTGGAGCAGCCTTAGCAGAGGCATTGTCCCAACTAAGGAGGCTTGTCAATGAACTTACCAGCTCAGACTCTTCTGATGATTTGGGTTTGTCCAGTGACTCCACTACCCCTGAGGATACCGGTGCAGCAGCTCAATCCACCGCCCCTCCTTCTATCAACCTTGACAGCTCTGATGAGGCATCGGATGATGGAAGGGGTGGTGACACCCTAGTACAGACCACAGGAATTCTCCGAACCAGGAATCCATTGGTGTGGCAGGATCGATTTGTTTCTGAATCGGCCTACCTCAAATTCAAAGAGTGGTGGCCCCAAAGATCGCTTATCCCTAAAAGGCCTTTCATCACCAAGGATCTCCTACCTCTCAACCCTAATGTGAAGAAGCAATTTGATGAAGGGGGGTGGAATTTCTTCATTAGCAAAGTTGAGGATGCCAATAAGTACGTTGTGAAGGAGTTTTACGTAAATGTGGCCCAAAGAAAAAGGGACACATATCTTACCAAGGTTCGCAACAAGAAGATTTTGAACACTAGTAGGATCAATGACTATGCAGGTTTTGCTGATGAAGATGAGACTCGCTACAATGAGAAAGTGGATTTGGGAGATTGGGCTCGTCCGTGGTTGGCCTCAATTATTGCTATCCCGGGGACTACTCCAGCTTTGTTGGTTGCAGGCTCCGCCATCAAAAGGAACACACTCAGCTTCTAGGCCAAGGGATGGTCCACCTTTGTTTGCAACCGGATAGACCCCATCCTTCATGACAGTGACATGCCTCTCTCAAGGGCCTTGATTGTGGGAGGTATTATGGATGGCATCCCGATTAATGTCGGGAATATCATGTCCAGGGCGATTGACCGGATTGTGCAGAGAAATGAAGCCTCCTATCCCTTTCCAAACTTCCTCACTATGTACTTCAGGGACATGAAAGTTGAGGGGAGGGATTTTGATACTATAATGAAGCCACAATCAGCTTTTTCGTGGTACAGTTTGAAGGGTCCGAACAACCCTAAGGAAAAAAAAGAAAGCCACCACATCTACTGCCGCTAGTACTTCTACTGTTGTCGAGCCTTCCGCTGCTTCCGAGGGCTCCACTGCTTCTGAGGAGCCCACTGTTGCTGCTGGCCCAGAGTCTTCGTCGGGTCCTGCCATGTCCATTCCAGTAGCAGTGCCATCATCTTCCACTTACCCTTAGATGGGTTTGAGGGTGTCTTAGACATTAGTTGGTATCACCAACTAGCTGCAGGTAGCCTCCTCTAAGCTCACTGACCTTTCTACCACTGTTGCAGCTCAGTTAGCTCCGGCACAGATTGCACTACCTCCTATTCTAGAGGACACATTGAAGAGCCTGGTTGATAACCAGAAGAAGATCATGGAGACACTAGATAAGCAAGGGAAGGAGATTCACTATTGGGGCAAATATGTGAAGAAGATGAAGAAGTCTTAGGAAGATATGAGGAAGGTTCAGGTGGATATGCAGACCACTCAAGCTGACTTGAAGAAAGAGGTCGTGAAGCTCGCAGCGGCAGGGGACATCCCCCTTGATTTGTTGATGGGACAGTCGGTGCCCACTGACCAGGCAGCACAGGTTCAGGAGCCAGAGCTTCCAGCAGCCCCAATTTGCAGAGGAGCCATCCCGCGGACTAATGATATGGAGATTCAGCTTGAGGATCCTGTGGGCGAGACCTCCTCACAGCCACAGGACCCTGCTACAGCCACTGGCACTATGCCTTCTTCTTCTACAGTTGATCCTTCCCTCATGCAGATAGAGGCACCATAGGGAGTTTTCTTTTACTCTCTCTCACCTCTTTTCCCTGCTATATATTTTTGGTTATTTAGCATTTAGGACAACGTTATTTCTTATTGGAGGGGGTGGCCTATATTTGGTATTTGGTGACTCAGACACTTTTACATTTTGGGCTTTAATAACTTATGACACTATTTTTCTTTTCTTTATTTACATTTTCGTACTTTTAGTTTGTTTTACTTTTGGCATGTGTGTATTCAGTTTCCTCTTTTATGTATATATTCATTCCCCCTTTTATGTATATTCATCTTAATCCCCTATTGTACATATTCATTTCTACTTTTCGCATTTCTACTTTATAACTTCTTCAATTTTCCCATTTGTAGTTTAACTTCTTATTTCATTTAGTAGCTTCCTTTTTAAAAAAAATTATAGTTTCTTCTTTACTTTTCGCACTGTCAATAAGCCCCTAGTTTTCTTAAGGCCACGGTTCTTTCCAGGGGTGGAAATTATGTGAACTGGGTGTCTCTTCCGTACGACGGACGGTGTGATGACCTTCTTAAGGGATTGAGTTAGTTTTTTATTTTTTGTTTTTATTTTCCTTTGTTTTGGTAGTAGTGAAAAAATATGATTCAAATAAAGCTTCACTTGGCACCATCATACTTACCTTTGACCTCATGGTTAGAGACAAGTTACAGATGAGTCTAGTTCTAATCGTGACCCTTAGAGTCTTGAGTTGACTGAAACTGTCGTCAGGTGGTGTATATAGCCATATGTGAGTTTTCAATCTGAACTAAGGTTGTTGTGGGCCCTCGACTCGGTACTCTTTAACGATCCTGAGGTTTGAGAGGTGATTTTTGAATTGCATATCCCGAGTGTCGTGCCTAAAAGTCTAGAACTTGCCCCAGGTGTTTTTCTAGGTGAAATCTTAAGTTAGCTCGACTTGTAAAATGATCATAGGCCTTCCTTGATTCCCTGTCGAAATTAAAAGACTTTCATAGCCCACCTTGACAAGATCCTTAGACAACCCCTTTTGAGCCTGAGCCTATTTGTTCAAAAACCACATTACAAACCTTCATCCGTTCTCTGATTACCCTCTCTTGGCACTCATTCTTTCCTTGAGCACGCATGGTGAATAATAGTCAAAATCATAAGTTTGGGGGAGCGACGAGGAAATGCATTGTGATGAAAGGAATTGTAATAAAAGAAAAGGTTGAACAAACCAAAAAGAAAAGCAAAGGGTTGAAAGGAATCAATAAAGCAAATTTGAAAAAGGCTTGGAATGATGAAAAAGAAAGAAAAGGGGAGAAAAGTGAGCTCCAAGTAAAAGAAAGAGCGACAATGAGTCTCTCTAAGTTACCCAAGGAAGAGTGTATGACTCAAAGAGTCAAGAAAAACATGAGCCGAAATGTGAAAAAATGGAGTTATTAAGGAGAGATGTTCTATTGTAGTTCATCATGACCAAATTTGATCCAAAAAGCCTCCATTACATCCCGTCAAAGCCCTATAGGATCTCAAGTTGAGTGAGCTTACATTAGTGGTGATTTACACGAAGGGAAAGCCTATGGTACTTAAAGCCAGACTTGAGGCATTCCTTTGAGAGTGAAGAGAGCACCCCTTGATAATCCCAATTCTGAGAGTTCATTCTATATGGTGAGATGAGCCCATGGAGAGTAGAGAAGAAAGAGTCTGGGATCCACAGTGATATAGGTGAAAGAAAGAAGCTCTTTGATGACTTGAGTCAACTCTTGAAGCTTTGGAGTCACATTAGATCTAGTGAGCTAAGAAAATCATTGCATAATGTTGTCAATAATACATTTGTGTTGAGGGTAATTGTTAGTCCAAATTGACGCCTGATGAAATCACATTTGAATGGATGAAATACTTTCTCTTGTGTTTACGGAGGTGGGAGTTATCTTGTTTGCTTGAGGACAAGCAAGGACTTAAGCTTGGGGGAGTTGATAACTAGTGATTTGTACCTATTATTTACTTGTTCTTAGGTTTTTAGACGAAATTGATTAAGATACTCCTAAGATGCAAGTTGTTTAAATTGCAGGAATTGAGCTGAATTATTGACTTAAAATGACTCAAAAGGAGCAGAATCTTGCATTGTCCAAGAACCAAGAAGAAACATGGTCCATGCCAGGATTCTGCTGCAGCGGTTGTCACTTTTCTGCAGCGGAATTCCATCCGTTGCCCCGTTGTAAAACTTTAGAGAGCTAGGTTTTAGGCCAAGTTGGGCCGCTGTCCGTGCCATAATTTCGCTGCAGCATTTTCCTAGCCGCTGCAACGTTCAAAAATATGTTGGGAGCATTTTCCCAAGATCAGAGAGTCAGACATTTGGGGATCACACATTAACGCGGTCAGCGGTATTATTCCGCTGTCGCATTTTAGGTAGTACTGCGGCGCCACATTATTCCGCTGGGAGCGGAATGGAGTTCCAGAGAATGTACAAAGTCCAAAAACACTGCAGCGATTATTATTCTGCTGCAGCGAAAGCAATTCCGCTGGAGCACTCAGAATTTCGCTCAGAGCGAAATCTCCGTAGGGGCAATTTTGTCCTGTATTTTAAGCCTAGTATAAATACATCTTTTTCTCATTTTTAGGGTATCAGACGTTAGAGTGAGCACGTGAACAACTATTTTATTCCATTTTGAGTAATTTTAGCTTAGATCTTACAATATTTCTTAGATTTCTTTACTGTAATCAACATTTATGTGTTCAATTTCATCATCTATCTTAGTTTCTTGCTTGAAAGTGAGTAGCTAGACCCTTAAGCTAGGGTTGTGACCCAACCCTAGTGTGGGTACCTAATGGGTCTTCTATTTTAGGATGAATTTGTGATTGGGTGTTTGATTTTTAGTCTAATTCATGCTTAATTCTCAGATTTAGTGGTTGCAAACACTATTTCATGCCTTCATGACTAGGGTTATTCTTGAGAGAGATGACCCAAGTCTAGATAATTAGGATAACAAGGTATTGGGGTGAACTCAAGAGATTGATAGCCCCAATAAAATGGTGGATACTAGAGATAGTTACACCCGACTTGAGCCATTTCATTTGATTTGTTGAAACACCCAATTGTGCTTGAGAAAGCCAATTCGGGCAAAGTCACCCAAATTACCGAGAGGTATTTGGTGAGCAATTTAGTATGAGGTTATGTCATTCACCCAAAACTCACAAGGTTATCCTCGATTTTAGATTCCATTAGTCACTCGCCTAGGAGTAAGTCACAACCCTAGTGCCTTTAATCACTTGAGAAAAATCCACAAAAAGATTGTAGTTAGCTAGATAATAGTTCTCTTTAGTCTTAACTTTAGTATAAATACAAAACTCTTTATGATGAGAAGTGCAATTAAGAACTTGAAATACCACTAGGTTAAATAGAAATCAACTCCCATGTACATAACTCCATGTGGATATCAATCCCAACACGTTCGGGTAAAAACTGCTTCGACACCTTCCTTGCTGCTTCGTTACCATATCCCTTTGAAATCCATCACATTAGTAGCACATAAAATAATATAATTAGCTTACCTTGGCACCACAAAATCTTAAATTACTTAGCGAAAAGTTTTTTCCGCGGCCTTACACCTCCGGGGCTACCAACTCTTGTGTGGTGTCACTCAGTTCCTGAACGATGAATTCCTTGTCTTCGTCCTCGGGAAAGTCCCTGAGCCCGTAAAGCGATTCAAGGTCCGAGAATCTGGCACTGGAACTTTTTTTGTTGCTTTTTCTAACCTTAACTATGATTATTTTCCTCTTCTTGGCCTCAGAATGAGCGCCCGAGGAGTCAAGGGACCTTTTGTTCTTCGTAGCAACTTTGGAAGCAGGTTGTAGCGAGGCGAAGGGTCTTACAGACGGAGACGAGTCCACGGCCTTGAAAATTGCTTGGAGTTTGGTGGTCTTGGGCAAACCTATTGAATGAAAACACTTAGTCAAAATAACGATGAAATGACAATGACTTGGAGTAAAATTCAACCAGAAGCAGAGGGACACTCACCATGGAACGAGCCTCCCACTTGCCTTTAAAAAGCTTGAACCACTCACACTCGGGATAGGTGAGTTGTTTGCAGATGTCCTCGACCCACTCCCTAAAACAAGGGACCTCATTGAGGATTTGGGAGATAGATGCATATCAGTGAAATGAGTAATGAGAAAAGACAGATGAATTCAAAGGAGTAAATAAAGAGGAAACAAACTTACGTTTTGCGTTCCACTTCATAGGGAACAATAATAACTCGGAGGGAATGAGGTCTTCGGCCTTTATCTAAACAAACCTCCCCTACCAACCTCAATCCCTGCCCTCGTCGATGCATGAGAAGGGAACCTTCTTTGCCCGTTGGGCAAGCTTGATTAACCCTTCTCGGAAGATTCGGGGGCTGTAAATGTGAAGCAGATGGTCGAACGTGAACCGAGGATCCTCCATATTATTGGAAAAGTGATAGATAAGGGTCACGATCCTCCAAAATGACGGGTGGATCTATCCCAGGCAGCTCTCCTACCTCTAGCAAAAGTCAAGGACCATTGTGTCCATCAGACTGAGCATAAAAGGATGCGGATAAATTCTTAAGTATCTTTCCACATGCACCGTGATGTCCTCATCAAAACTGGTAAAGACTACATTTTTGCCTTCAGCATTTCCTCGGTGATAGAGCAGACATACCTCTATGTTTCCTCACCTCGGTCTCCTTGTTTGGAGGCTTATTCGATCTTAAAGTCGTTGATAGAATATATGAGTCCACCAAATTGTATAGAGACCTTGTCCTGTAACAGTTCCCACAATACTAACTAATGCAGCAGTAAGTAAATGACGCTAGAGATGTTTACGTGGAAAAATCCATGCTCAAGGGGATAAAAAATCACGACCTACACTAGTAGGATTTAAACTTCACTACTGAGCAATCTTTATATTACAACCTATTGCATCCTAGGATCTAAACTCTTAATCGCTCACTAACTTGCAATACACCTATTACAAACCACTTTGCAATACACTTATTACAAACACTTTAACTCATGACTAACTATAGTCACGACATAAACTCTACGGGTTTATGGTGTTTGAGGTTCCTAACTAGAGCTTCTAAATAAGAATAATAGGAATTACAATGAAGAACAAGTACAAAGATACAACTCAACTAAGGACATATAAAAGACTTGTTATGGAACTGGTCTGTAGTAGTGTTGCACTTTGTTCTTGATACATTTGTGACTTGAATGCTCTATGATCAGATCTTCAATACTTGAGTAATCTTACAAGTGTTCAAGTGATGTTTTGTTGTAATGCTCTTTGTTAATATGCTTTGAGTGACATCGCTTGGATGATGTAAACCATTGGTTGGTACACGGCCCTTCCCAATGGGAAGTGACTGCTGCATTATTTCTGCACTATAGTGTGCACAGTTGCAGGCACTCACTTTCCAGCTGTAGAGTTGACTTCATACTGTTGTCAGGGAAACCCCAAGGGATCAGGTCCCTGAGTTGGTTCGTTTCTATCTGAAGTCATACAACTCATATTAGCTTAAGTCCAGTGCTGAAGAGATATACCAAGTGTACATTTGGTCCTTTATCTGGTTCTTGATAATAAGTTTGTTAGATCACCAAAATGTAAATCTAAGATACTTTAAAACCATCAATTTCCTCCTTTTTTATGATGAAAAACTTTAGAAATTGACAACTATTTGCAGAGCATAATGAACCAGATAAAGTACCAAGAACTTCACAAGTTCCCCCTGATTCTATGCTTCCCCCTTAATCAGATCCCCATGCTTCAATTTATCTTCCCCCTTTTGGCATCATTAAAAATGCACAGGCAAGCAATCAGCATAAAGACGTCTAGCCTAGCTAACTCATCCCACATGTGTGCACACAACATGATAGAAAAGAGAAGAAAAAAAAGACAAGCATTTATAAGCAAAAGAGAAGCTTCAATGATTTTTAGAAAGCATAAGCCTTTGCCATCACAGCAAAGGCAAGTTTGGACTGTTTAATACGGGAGCAGTACAAGTGGATTCCAATCACACAGCATAAAACAAAACAAAAAGTAAGTACCACATTTCATCAAAATAACAAGATAGAAACTTGACACTGGTCACTGAAGGGTTTTCTTAGGGGGCACTGGAGGAGAAAGGCTTGGAGGAGGCAACAAGGGTTTTGAGAACTAGATCTATCCAAGCATTTGCGGATATTTGCTCTTCGAGCAGTTTCTCTCTTAGATTCTCCACCTGTAGACAGCCGAGCAACTTCTTCACTAGAGGATCTAGAAGATCATGGTGCTGCTACAACCTAACTAAGCTGAGTCTCAAGAATGGCATTCCTTGCCTTCAACTTCCTGATTTCCTCTGTGGCGCTATTCTGGGCGTTGATGAGCTGAGAAATCATCGAAAATGCTCTCTACTCCCAACTTTTTCAATACATTCACATTCTTCCAGTGCAGTCTTTGAGAGGGTTTATTTCCTGGTCCCCATCTTGGGATTTCCTAAGGGTAAACCGAAAAACTTGAAGACACGCGTTAGAAGAAAGCCATACGTAAGCACATGGTTCCCATCTTTGAAAGCTACCACTTTCTGCATATGTTCAATCATACTGGCAGGCAAGTTTATAGAACGGAACTCATCGAGTGCTTTCATTAGGTACAGATCAGACCTGGAAGTAATGGACCTCCTTTCCCAGACCTCGTAATGGACTTCCCTTTACCACTTGATTCAACCAGAATGTCATCCTCAGAAACATACTCCTCCTCCACAACTTTCTTAGACTTGACACCACTTTTCAAAGACTTTTTACTTGATTTTTCAACAGCTTCCTTTGAAGAACTTTCAACAGATGGTTTCTTTTTCTTGGAGTGCTTAACTAAGGAACTTGGTTCCCCCAGAGCATCCTCATCTACCTCTACGACTGGAACTATTTTGTCATAGAAAATTTCCCTTTCTTTCATCAACCTCTTCTTCTTCTTCTTCTTCTTCTTGCTACTCTTCTGCTTTTCTTTAGGGCAGACTCAAAAGCCTCCTTCTTTTGCAACCTTGTAGTAGGTCGCTTAGAAGAGAGCTCAGGAGTGACTGGTGGCTTCTTGATCTTGAAGCGGGCACTAAGAACCATATCATCCTCATCACTATGTTTTTCAATAGGAGGGATAGACTCCAACGGCTCAGCGTCAAAGTGAGGAGAAGGAGAAGGGTCGAAGCTGACCTGGGAAGAGGATTTCTGACTTGCTTTCTCATGGAGGGGATAAGGTTCATCAGTAGGGTTCCCAGTAGCTCCTTCAGGTTCCTAAGGTTCAAAGAGCACCATTGTTCCTTCTTCTCTTATGAGCGGAGTTTCTTCTCCCTGAGACTCAGGCAGGGTAGAAGGTCCTTCACTCACTAGTACCTCAGCAGCAATGGCCACTATGTTTTCTGCTGCCTCTTTTTCATGTGATTCCATGGGAGCCGTAGTGTCCAAGACTGGGGAATCCAGTTTCATGGTCTGCCTTCTAAGTTCATAAGCAGTAAGGTTGCCAATCAACTCATCTAGTCTAAGGGTTGCCATATTTTTGGACTCCTGAATGGCAGTTATCTTGCTTTCCCAGGAGATAGGCAGAACCCTTGTCAAGATCTTCTCAACCTTGTCTTCTTCAAGGATGACTCTTCCAAGAGACTTGAGTTCATTAGTCAAGGGTTTGAACCTTGTGTACATCTACTGAATTGTTTCACCTTCCTTCATAGTGAAGTTTTCATACTGAGAGTATAGCAATGTACCTCTAGATCTCTTCACTTGAGTTGTTCCTTCATGTGCCACTTGTAGAGTATCTCAGATTTCCTTGGCAGTGGTGCAGCTTTGGATTCTGTTGTATTCATCTGGGCCTAGTCCGCACACTAGCCACTTCTTGTCCTTGGCATTCTTCTCCCATTTCTTCAGATCCTCAGCTGTGCAGTCAGCCCTAGTTTTAGGCACATCTACTCCTTTAGCAGTTTTCTTTATTGTTGCAAGTGGTCCATCATTGACTATGTCCCAGAGTTCATAGTCCTCTCCAATAAGGTGA
>ML291980.1:0-26210 GCA_005239495.1 Nicotiana undulata
CTAAAAATCCAACTTTACCTAGAATCCTTAATTCCTACTTTAATTTTCATGTTTTTAGGCCTAAAGTTTAGTGATTAATTGAATAAATTAAGAGGAAATGAGGTCAAGATCACTTACCTATGGAGTTATGGCAGTTGGGGAGCTTGATTTTCGCTTATGGGTGGGTTTGAGGAAGAAAGGGGAAGTGAAAAATGGGAGAGACCCGTAATGGGTCTGTTTCGAACTTAAAGAAAACACCTGGGCAAAATACTCTATGCGTTCGCGTGCACTGAGCCGCGTTCGCACATGCTTATCTCCCTAGGCCTATGCGTTCGCGAGCCCAAAGCCGCGTTCGCACAGAGCAAAGTGGCTCCCCACCCCAGCTCCCTTAACATGCAGTGCGTTCGTACCGGACTAGCCGCATTCGCATAGGCTTAAGCTCCCTGGCCTGTGCGTTCGCGTGGAAGTCTGTGCGTTCGCACAGAGTAATCCCAGCCCCCTCCCCGCGTGTGATATGCGTCCGCATGGCCATCAACGCGTTCGCATAGTGCAAATTAGACCCTGACCCCAGACCCCACTTTTTACCCTGTGCGTTCGCACCCCCTTGAGTGCGTTCGCATAGGGTAATTTACCTGGACACCAGAAACCAGCAATTTACACCAGATTTTCATGTTTTTCACACCCCGTTAGCTACCCGGAACTCACCCGAGCCCTCGGGACTCAAAACCAAAAGCACACACGACTCCCAAAACATCCTACGGACTTGTTCAAGCTTTTAAATCATCAAAATATCATCAAAAACCATGAATCAAACCCCAAAACCAAATTAATCAAACTTAAGAACTTTGAAATTCTAGAATTCACCTCAACGCGCCGAACCNCCTGGTCTCAGAATTTTATTCGGACCTCGGGAACATAAAATCACCTCTAATGCGAAATTTCAAATTCTTTAGAAACCCCACAAGTTCATTAACTCCATTTTCCCTCATTTGGATCCGAAACCAACCAAATCAAGCCCGTTTTACACCAAATTCCACAGATAGGACAAATAACATATAACAAACCTGTTTCGGGCTCCAGAACCGCAATACGGGCCCGGTAACACGGTTTTCATATAATTATTCATTTTCAAAAGCCTTTATTATTTTCAGAAAACAATTTTCTTTAAAAATTCATTTCTCGGGCTTGGGACCATGGAATTCGATTCCGGGAATACGCCCAAGTCCCATATTTTACTACGGACCCTCCGGGACCGTCACATCATGGGTCCGGATCCGTTTACCAAAAATGTTGACTAAAGTCAACTTTATTCAATTATTCAATTCAAAAATCCCATTTTTATCAAATTTTTACATGGAAGTTTCCCGGCTACCTGCCCGGGCTGCGTACGCATATCGAGGTGAGATTAACGGAGGCTTTCGAGGCCCCGGAACACAGATTTAGCTGGAATTATTTAGGATGGCCTTTTGGGTCATCAAGGAATTTCTTGTCATATTGTGGAAATAATACTGTCTTTTTTCTCTTAAAGGTTACTTTCTTGTTATTCTAACAAATGTAAAATAATTGAAGAATACCACCCCTTTATGCTGTAAGGACTTTTCTTGAACTAGTGAAACCTTAAATCAAACCATTTAAGCCTGTCCATGAGTACTTTAAATTTTAAGAATGAGTTGTGTTCATTTCTCATTTTTTTTTTTACATAAATATGTGCTTGACCCATACGAAATTAACTAATGCATCATGAATTTGTTACGTTTAAAAGCTACTGGAGTTTGTTTGATAATCTCTGGTAGAATGATCATGTTCTGGGCATTATGAAATTATTATAATGTGATTCCTGCTTTGCACATTTTCATTCCTCATATATTATCAAAACTAAAGTTTACTCCTCTAATTCTATTCTCTTTATTTCTTGTTTTCTTTGCATTTACACTTTGGAGAAAATGGAGTCTTAAATCGAGATTCTAGCAATAGAGTCTCAAAGCGAGACTCAACACTACCACTGCATGAGGTCATCACATTCCATACCATCCTCCTTAGATTGCACCCGATAGCAAGAAAACAAGCGAAACGCTTGGGGGCGCCTATGGCGTCCTTCTTCTTTGCCATTTCATTATATATTACTTTTATTTACTATGTGTTTTGAGGTTTATCCTTATTTTGAGATTTTTGTTGGAGATTATTACTAAGATTGGATTAAATAGCTATGCCTTGTTAAATCACATAGTATCTCCGATCTAATTATTAGTAAAGTACTTATTTTTCAAGAGTATGAAAATAATTTGTTATACTATTTTTTATGCAGGACATTAGATTTAGGAGGCATCATTTATAAATCAGTGTTAAATAAATTTCCTTAGCACTTAACAGTCAGATTTCTTAATACAAAATTTGAGTCAACTATCATTTAAAAGAAATGCCATTTTTTTTTCTTTCTTTTTTTCATAAAAACTTTTCTTTGAAAACAAGTTCTCACTGCTCCGTAAAACGATAGATTTTCTTTAATCCATTTTTGATAGCTTTCTATTTTTACTTGTTAACTAATTAACGTAAGTTTGGTTGGTTAATCGTTATTAATGAATCATATAGGGTGACTTCATAACCTTCCCTATAGGATTAATTAGAACCCTTACCTAGAATTTCTAAGGTTAAGCAGACCATATAAACAGAGTAAACTTTAAGCATTACTTTGTAAAATGGTGTCCTAATTCACCGTCAAAATAATTAGGTGGCGACTCTTTTAATTAATTAAACCTTCAGAATTACCAATATGTTATACTCTAGTTTGACTCGTCTTAAAATGGGGTATACTAGCATGGCGACTCTGCTGGGGATTCTAGGTTCTACACCATAACAAACTTAGGTTAATAATAAAATTGAGGTGTTATTGTTTATGATGCTTATTTGAATTGTCTTTACGTGATAAATTATCTTATATGAATTTTTTATTTATTATTATTGCTTATATAAACTGTCATTCCGTTTCACTTACTCCACTTTTGGAAAAATCACACTAAGCACACACCTAGCGGTTACGTGGTTTGCGGCCGTGCACTTTTCAAAATACCTTTTAGGGGAAAGTTTGTGGGTAAGTCGATCAGCGATGCAATCGACAGTCACGGCTTTCCACTCTCAAGTTGTCCGCTTGGGAGAAGACCAGTCTAGGAAACCCACTCTTAGTCAACTTAAGATAGAGCTAAACCACAATCCTTTTAAGAGCATGCATCATTCAACCTTAGGTGATTTAATAACCGAGGTGTATTAAATCCATTAGTTAACCTCACCTAAATGTCCAAGTGGGTTTTCAACCCCAAGAGACACCTTATCACATATGTGCATTATTTGAAGGGTGAACATGCCAATTATGTGGATCATTTGCTCTAAATTAATTAAATTCTGGGTAATGGAGCATGACTAATTTTTTAATGATATATATGAAAATTTTCAAATGACTTAATCGAGTGTAACATCGAGAAGTTTAAACATGACAAAACATCCTTTTATTATACTTTCTTTTGAATTTTATTACAAAAAAAAAAAGAGGGGGTTAAACAATTCATTTACTTTATTATTATTATTATTATTATTATTATTATTATTATTATTATTATTATTATTATTTTTTGAAAAAAAATAGAATTGTTTAATTAATTTAAAGCTATGGAATGACGCATAATGACATATTTGTCCCTTAATACACGCTAGGCCTACCTCTGGCACAAAGAGGTCCCTTATATTAGGACGCGCTATTATTTGTTAAGCTTTGAAATGTAGCACAAGCGTGCTTTGCTTGCTTACTTAACTTTATTATTTTTAACTAACATCATTTGTTGTTTTACAGAAGAAGAAAGTAATGACTATCCAACTTACTTACATTTTTATGCATACTTTATTTGTTCATATATTTTTCTTTTACTTATTTATATATCATCTTCCCGAATTAATAATAATAATAATAATCACCAATTATTCCGCGCTTAGTGCTCTTTAACGACTCTAGAGCACCGCTTAGGCCCTAATTTCTCTTAGGTCCACTCCCATTCTTAGAATCTAATTAAGCTATCTTTTAGTCTTTGATCATGATAATTTATAAGGTAGGATGTTTTATCCGCAAACCTTTCACAAAGCTCGATCCATCATGAAATCACTCAATATTCGTGTCTTTAACTAACATTAAGAATTTTCTTTAACCAAAAAGGTGTATGGTAAGATTTCATTAAAAATGGTGTAATAACTTGTGGTTAGGTAAAATAATTTTTCCACTCAATTTTCCGAGCTAATTTTATTCGTGTCCCTTTCTTTAATTATGGTTACATATTTTTAAAAAAAATATTGCCAATCGTGCCTCACACAATTTTTTTTAATTCGTCCATGTCCTTTTCACACAAGCTCTATTTTTCTTAAAATTTATTTATCATTCTACTTATATTTTAGAATTTTCAACCTTCGTGCCAACTCTCATTTATAAATTGGTAGATGTCCAAATTTATGCAATCTACCAAGCAATAGAAGGCCACTATTTGGCAAATTTGCATCGTCAAATTATTCTAAATTATCATCTATTCAATTCAAATATTCGTATTGTTATTTCGGGTCGTCAAGACTAATCTTCACGCACCCCGCTAATTCTAAGTTTTGGCATGCGTGTTGAGGGACCATCCCATGATTCTCAAAACGATTGATATCGTATTCCGGGCCTCGACAACTTTATGATTTGCCAACTCTAAAAAATATAAAAGAGTCATTTCATGTCCAATTGACTCTTATATCCTAATCAAGTATCTTGATTATGAGCTTGTCGATATTCAAACAGCCAAAAATTATTTTTAACATCAAAATTATCCATCTTTGGCTTCTTTGAAACATAGTCTATATAAGGCTCGGTCTTTTATAGTAGATTTTTTAAATTTTCTCAGAGAAGGAAACTGGAGCAAAATTGCTTTCTATGCAAATTGATCAGCTTTAATGAAATTGAGTATGCTCGCATATGACATCATGCCATGGAGTAATAAAAAAAACTTCCTAAAGATTGGCACAATTTTTTTGAAAATGCCATAGTCGTGCAAGGAAAAGAACTTGAGCTAGAAGCTAAAGCTTTGATGTTCGACATCAATTCGCTCTCACTCAACACGTCTCGAGCGTTAGAGCCCTCTAGTTAACAATTCATTCTCGTCCATCCATTTTGTAATATATGCCATCATTTCTAGTTTAAGGTTCCTACTTAACCATATCATGAATTAATCTATATAATCATATTTTCTATTATTTTTATGCATTTATTTTATTGAGATGATTACGCTAACACTTTATTTTTGGAAAGCTTTGATTTTTCTTAAAAGGTTGCCTAGCACTGAACACTGTTTTGGTTGCGAATCTGCATAAAGGACGATAATATAATGGCAGACAAATTTGAAGCATTCAATACCGGTATGAGATTGTTGCAAGAAGAAGACGATGATACCGAGGCAAATGTGGTACGAAGAAGCGTGTCGGTTAATTTGGGAAGCACTTTCAATCTTCTTCCAAATGCATCATTTGCTTCCAGCTCAAAGCAGAAAATTTGCTTAACCATATCTCCTTGCCCAGCTCCTACTTACACAATCTCTCCACAAATACCAGTAACGTACACTCCCAACCTAGCCGTGATGATTCCCAATATCCAGCCTTGTACAGTCGCAATTCCTTTTGGAGAAAACAAGCAAGACCATTTTGCATTGTGCCAACATGCAAGAGGTGAAAGAGAAATTCAGTCAAGTCACCACAATGATTTGGACAATGAGCTCCAAAATCTAAGAAAAGCCATTGAAAGAGAGCTGCAATCAAGAAGTTATCAAAGTTTGAGGTATGAAGATTTGTATTTGCATCCACATGTTGAGCTCCTTCCAAGGTACAAGCTGCCAAAGTTCAACACATTTAATGGTATTGGAGATCCCGTTGCTCATTTAAAGGATAACTGCAGTATATTGATTGGTATTGGACACAATGAGACCATTCGAATGAAGTTATTTATCCAAAGCTTATCAGGACCTGCACTTGTTTGGTACACAAAACAAGATTTTAGTAAATGGTGCACGTGGGATGATATGGCTCACGACTTTGTAAAGCAATATGAGTTCAACCTTGGAGTCAATCCAGATATGCATAGTCTGTACAAAATAGAGAAAATGCCACTTGAATCTTTCCAGGATTATGCAATCCGATGGAGAGTTGAACGTTGAACCCGAATTCCCACCTTCAAGACGTGACTGCGTCTAACATTGAACCCGCTAGACAAGCCAACGTGTGCAGTTAAACTAACATGATAACACCGAATTAACAGAATTAACCAAAAATAGTTTACAATATAACAACGGAAATAGATAAAAACAGGACTAAATAATTTAAACAAGTACAATACGTTGTAACAATCCCCAAATCTGGAGTCACTAACTCACGAACATTCTAAAAGATTACTACAACGAAGGGTGAACAATAAATGTATACAACTGTCTTTGGAAACAAATGCAAAAGACAGGAAGGAAGAAAAAGGGATAGAGGAGACGTCAAGGCCCACGACGTCTGCGGGTCTACCTTGCAATCTCCGAGGTGGACTGAAGGATACTCCCTCTAACGATGTCCACTGGGTCCGGCTGCAGGATCTGCACAACATAAAGAAGTGCAGGTGTAGCATCAGTACAACCGAACCCATGGACTGAGTAAGTGCCGAGCCTAACCTCGACCGAAGTAGTGACGAGGCTAGACTAGACAACGGTAATCTACCTGTACAGTTCTATAAGATATATCACAGACAAGCGCAAAAATAGCTAGATAAGCATGGGGTATGGGAGCAGTTAATGGGAACAAGTGAAATGAAGCACTTAAATTGACATATAGAAGTAAACAAAGGAGGCAATTTAACACAATAGCTAACGAATCAAGTACATGTACCAGAAATGTAAACAATGGCACGACATCGCCCTTCGTGCTTTTACTCTCTTCCTTACAGTGCAATGTAACCAAATATCATGGCACGACATCACCCTTCGTGCTTTACTCTCTTCCTCACAATGCAATGTACAATGTAAGGCAATATAAATCATGGCACGACATTAACCTTTGTGCTTATAATCAACGTAAATCATGGCACGACATTAACCTTCGTGCTTATAATCAATGTGAATCATGGCACGACATCACCCTTCGTGCTTTACACTCTTCCTCACTATGCAATGTAATCAAATATCATGGCACGACATCACCCTTCGTGCTTTACACTCTTCCTCACCAAACAATGACAGATATAATGGCAAGGAGTACAACATAGTGGAAATATACAGTTCAAATCACCCGGCAAGGGGAAAACATCAATTAATAACTCAATAAATGCCTGGCAAGGGTCTCAGCTATAACCAATCACCTCAATTGTATAATTTACACTTGGATCCTATATCGTATCAACACTTATTAAGCTCAACAACCAATACTGTCAGCCAAAATAAATTACCAAGTAGAGACAATCTCATAATATGATAAACATGGAAGAAATACTACAATTTCTATCAAAATTGACTCACGGGCATGCTTGACACACATTGCATAGGTACTCGTCACCTCACCTATGCAATGAACATGATATTCACTTAGCACATAGAAAATAATACCTATTCCCTCACCAAAGTTAGGCAAGACACTTACCTCGGGTCCAAAGTATAGCAATCAACCCTCTAAGACCACCTTTCCTTTATAATACGACTCCGAAACAACGATATATAGGCATAATTAATTCAATAATATCAACAAAGACTCAATAACACAATCCCATAGCCTAGATATGCAATTCCTAGCATTCTTCAAAAAAATACCAAAATTCGACCCCGGGCCTGCTTGGTCCAAACATGAGGCTCGGACCAAAACCCGATCACCCATACCCCCACGAGTTAGAATATACAATTTGTTTTTAAATCCGACCTCAAATTGAGGTTGAATCACCCAAAATTCCCAAAAACCTAACTCTACCCAAAACCCCTAATTTCTACTTTGATTTCATGTTTTTAGGCCTAGATTCTAGTAATAGATGATGAAATTAGAAGGAAAATAGAGTTATAATTGATTACCTATGAGGATATGGTGATGGAGCTCTTCAAAAATGACCAAAGGAGGTGTGGGGAAGAAGAAGATGGTGGAAGGGGGTGAAATCCCGTAATGGGTCTATTTTTAGGCTTTTAAAATAACAGGGTGAATTAACCCAGTGCGTTCGCAGCAAAAGGACCGCGTTCGCACAGGGGTTCCTTGCTTACTCTCCGCGATCGCGCACGTACGGGTGCGTTCGCACTAGCCTTGCACCCCCCAGCCTCCCAGACCCACTTAACACGCTGCGTTCGCGACCCCCTCCCTACGATTGCATAGGGTCTTTGGTCCAGAGGTTTGCGTTCGCACCCAGTGGGCTGCGTTCGCACATGCCTAACCTACCCATCCCCCACCTTGTGCTATGCGTTCACACCCAATTCCATGCGTTCGCATAGCATAGCACACCAGACATCAGAAAATGAGTAAAACACCAGATTTTTACACTTTAACCCACCCCGTTAGCTACCCGGAACTCACCCGGGCCCTCGAGGCTCAAAACCAAAAACACACACGACTCCCAAACCATCATACGAACTTGTTCAAGCATTTACATCATCAAAAATAAGGAATTAAACCTCAAAACTCATTGAAATTTCGTAAAACTTCATAAAGCTTAATTATTTCGATTTTTATCCAAAACACGTCATTTCAAGTCCGTTTTACACCAAATTTCACAGAGAAGTCAAATAACATATATTAAACCTGTTCCAGGCTCTGGAACCATAATACGGGCCCGGTAACACGATTTTCACATCAAAGTTCATTTTCAAAACCTTTATTATTTCCAGAAAACAATTTTCTTTAAAAATTCATTTCTCGGGTTTGGGACCTCGGAATTCGATTCTTGGCATACGCCCAAGTCCTATATTTTCCTACGGACACTCCGGGACCGTCAAATCATGGGTCTGGGTCTGTTTATCAAATATGTTGACCAAAGTCGACTTTACTCAATTAATTATTCCAAACTTTTCCGTTTTTATCAAATTTTCACATAGAAGCTTCCCGGCTACATGCCGCGTTGTGCACGCATATCGAGGTTAGGTTAACGGATGCTTTCGGGACCTCAGAATACAAATTTAGCTAAAATTACGTAGGATGACCTTTTGGGTCATCACATTTCAACCCTTCACATCCATTATTTGATTCTTCCAAGTATTGTGCCTACCATTCAAATGCTCAATGCCATGATACAGAAGAATGCCTAACATTAAAGCATAAGATTCAGAATTTGATTGATGCTAACAAATTGCGAGTGCACCTACCATTTGGAACAAACATCTCAAACGCAACTAGTAGCATTACAAGAAATACACCTAGCGTGTTTGGGCATCCGAAGAAGAAACGTCGTCTGAACGAAGGGCAAGACTGGCTTGCCCCTACCTTGTTGGCATTATTATTCTGCTGCTATCACTCTATGAGTAGCTCTATTTTGTAATCATGCCTTACCCTTGTAAATGAACTACGTTTCGACCTGATTCCCGTTTAAGAGGGAATACGTAGGCAGCTCTATGGGTTCGGTCTCATCATAATGAAAATCCTATTAACCCCAAAATCCAAAACCGGGGCAAATTTTGCAGATGGACCCTTCATTATTTGGTAAAGCAGAAAATGAAATCTCAAGCTACATATTTGTTACAAGCACAACAACAAATTCCAGGATGCCATAGCAACAAGTTGTGGATTCAAAGCAAAACTTTGACGTTCAATGCAAGGCAAACACTTTCTTTTGTACTAACGAATTTTCTTTAAGTGATGCAGGGGAATATTTTAGCTATTCTTGAACAATATTACACGTTATCGCAAAGCTCAACACCAAGGAAGAAGTCGCAAGATTCATGCAAAGGAAAGGATGAAGCCAAGCCAGCACAAATCAAATTTTGCAACTTATATTTTTTTTCTTTGAGTGCAGGAATTTATGTCACGACCCAAATTTCCACCCTTTAGGCCGTGACTGCGCCTAACGTTGAACCAGCTAGGCCAGCCAACGTAAGATTTGCAATAGCAATTTAAAATCATTTAACACGGAATAAAATGCTAACTTGTCAACTACAACCAATTTCTATCACACAATGAGATAACAGTGGACAACCATTTAACCAAAAATCGATAACATGTTTTTCCTTCTTTCATATTCCCAACAGAATCCTTCAAGCATTGCTAATAAAGGTAACGAAACTTTAAATGCGAAAATTAAGAACATAACAATCATGAAATAACGTAAACTCCCAAACCGGGGTGTCACAATCTCACGGACTAGCTACTAGATACTAAATACAAGTCTGGAATGAAAGTACAACACTGTCTTGGAAATAAAGGAGAAAGACAATGAAGCGGTAAAGGAAAGAAGCCTCGGGATCCACGGACGCCAGTGTATACCTCGAAGCCCTGATGTGAACTGAAGGTATCTCCCTCAGAATGCTCCACGGGGTCCGGTAGAAGGGTCTGCACAACACAAGAAAGTGCAGTGTAGTATCAGTACAAACGACCCCATGTACTGAGTAAGTGCCAAGCCTAACCCCGGCCGAAGTAGTGACGAGGCTAGACTTAGCATAATACGATCACCTGTCCTAGTCTAAGCAGATATATGTACAAGAATTAACCGATAATGAAACAAACAAGTATGATCAAATAGAAGAGATATGAGAAACAAATAGGGGAATAATATTAACGGGGCATCAATAATATCGGAAATTGAACGATAAAATAAGGTATGTGTACTCGCTAGGGATACAGGAAAACAACATCTAATTCACAACGGTATAGTGAGAATGCGGCTGGAAAGTAAAAACAGAATCCGAAGAAACAACTATCAGTATACGGGAATCAATCAAATAACAGAGCACGGCATGTCCCCTCGTGCGTAATCTCAAATATCAAATCGGCACGGCATGTCCCCTCGTGCATATATCACAATATCACAACATCACAACACGGCATGTCCCCTCGTGTGTATATAATAAATATCAATCGGCACGGCATGTCCCCTCGTGCATATATAACAATATCAACACTCGGCACGGCATGTCCCCTCGTGCATAACAATAACATCACCCCTCTTCCTTACCAGAACAGTATAAATATCAATGGCAAGGAAATTTCAATATAATAGAAATGCAAGACAATAATGCTCAACGAGGGGGTACATATCAATATTAAACACACAATTGCCCGGCAAGGGTCTCAGCTATACCAATCTCAACAGAGTATCTTTGACAACAAATATTCATCCTCAACAACAATTTACGTCTCATTCTTTCACCACAACCAACAACATAGTATTACAAAATAATGGCAATTTCATAATATAAAAGACATGGAAAAAAGCTATGATTACTATCACGTTAGACTCACGGTCATGCTAGACTCTCATCACATAGGTACTCGTCACTCTACCTATGCAACGAACATGATTAACAAGTAAACACGTAGCAAACAATACCTATTCCCTCACCGAAGTTAGGCAAGTCACTTACCTCGGGTCCAAAATAGAGCGATCAACCCTCTAACACCGCCTTTCCTTTATAATCCGGCTCCGAAACGATATTATCTAGACATATTCAACTCAAGTATATCAATAATGACTCAATAACTCAAACCCATAGTCTAATTATCCATTTCTAATCATTCTTCCTAAAATTCCAAAATTTGACCCCGGGCCCACGTGGTCGAAACTCGAGGTTCGGACCAAAACCCGATCACCCATATCCCCACGATTAAGAATATACAATTTGTTTTAAGATTCGACCCCAAATTGGGGTTGAATCACCCAAAAATCCCAAAAACCTAATACTACCCAAAAACCCCACTTTCCTAATTGATTTCATGAGTTTAGGCCTAGGTTTCTAGTGATTAGTGATGGATAATGGACGAAAACGAGGTTACGAAGCTTACCCGAGTAGCAAGGGAGGAAAAATGGACTCAAGGCTCGCTAATGGAGGTTGGGGATGGAGGAGAGGGCTGAACTTTGAAGAATTCCCGTGCAAGTGTTCTGTTTTGGACTTAAGAATTAAGAATTAACTGGGCGATTTTCGCACCTGCGGAAAGGGGCTCGCACCTGCGGTATCGCAGGTGCAGAAAAGTGATCGCACCTGCGGAATTGGGCCAGCCCAGAAGGGGCCGCACCTACGGAAAAGAATCCGCTCCTGCGGTGCCCACTCCTACGGAGCCCGCTCCTGCGGAGTTTTGGTCGCTCCTGCGGGAAAACTCGCACCTGCGATGGCCTGGACCGCGCCTGCGGTCTCGCGCTTGCGGACTCTGGGCAAAAGGCTGGGGATCGCACATGCGAGGCTGGGACCGCAGGGGCGGTCCCGCACATGCGGCTGGGCAACCGCACCTGCGGTCACACCAGCTGTTGTGCACCAACAGTGGTTTCAGCTGGTTTTTGGCCTCGCGCGGGGTCCGGGAGGCACCTGGGCCCACCCGAGCCCCGTCCAAATATACCAACAAGTCCTAAATCACTAACCGGACTAGCTCAAACCTTCGGAACACGAAAAACAACAGAAGAACTCGAAATCAAACCCCGAAACTTATTTAATCAATCTTAAGAACTTCAAAATTCTAGAAGTCACTTCAATACGTCGAACTGGCCTAAATTGCTCGGAACGACTTCAAACTTTATAGACAAGTTATAAATGACACCACAGAACTATTCCCAGTCTCGGAATCTCATTCGGACCTCGGGAACATAACACCACTTTCCAAGCCACATTTCAAATTCTTTAAAACCTCAAAGTCTCATTTTTGATCCGAAACTACTCAATTCACGCCCGTTTTATACCAAATTTTACAAATAAGACAAATAATATATAATAAACCTGTTCTGGGCTCCGGAACCGTAATACGGGCCCGGTAACACAGTTTTCACATAATTATTCATTTCCAAAGTCCTTTATTATTTTCAAAAAATAATTTTCTTTAAAAATTCATTTCTCGGGCTTGGGACCTCGGAATCGATGGACCCTCCGGGACCGTCGAATCACGGGTCCGGGTCCGTTTACTAGAAATGTTGACCAAAGTCAACTATATTCATTTATTAATCATCAAAACTCATTCTTTTATCAGTTTTCCACATATAAGCTTCCCGGCTACATGCCCGGGCTGCGCACGCATATCGACGTGAGGCTAACGGAGGCTCTCAGAGCCTCGGAACACAGATATAGCTTAAATTACATAAGATAACATTTTGGGTCATCACAATTTATTAATAGTAAAACTTCAGTATGAAGATCCAACAACTGTTAGCATTGCACCAGGAACATTCACTACTACAAAGGCATTGCATCAAGTACTCTGCACCACACCATTTGCTATTACAAATTTATTGCACCAAGATCTTCGCATTGCACCATCAATATACGTCACTTCGAAGTAACCATAGCAAGCTATATGCATCGCATTATACAACTACAAGTCAAGAACCGCACCAAGCTTCTGCACCGCATTATACAACTACAAATCAAGCATCTCACCAAGCTTCTGCACCGCACAAATGATTGAAATTGCAAATCAAGCGCCATACATCGAGGTTCGTCCACCTAATAATAGGACAAAAAGGTTTTCCGCCTGATTAATAGGACATGAGGTCGTCCGCCTGATTAATAGGACATGAGGTCGTCCGCCTGATTAATAGGACATGAGGTCGCCCGCCTGATTAATAGGATATGAGGTCGTCTGCCTGATTAATAGGACATGGGGTCGTTCGCCTGATTAATAGGACATGGGGTCGTCCGCATGATTAATAGGACATGAGGTCGTCTGCCTGATTAATAGGATATGAGGTCGTCCGCCTGATTAATAGGATATGGGGTCGTCCGCCTGATTAATAAGACATGCGGTTATCTGCCTGATTAATAGGACATGAGGTCGTCCGCCTGATTAATAGGACATGAGGTCGTCCGCCTGATTAATAGGATATGGGGTCATCCTCCTGATTAATAGGACATGGGGTCGTCCTCCTGATTAATAGGACATGAGGTCGTCCGCCTGATTAATAGGACATGAGGTCGTCCGCCTGATTAATAGGACATGAGGTCGTCCGCCTGATTAATAGGATATGAGGTCGTCCGCCTGATTAATAGGACATGAGGTCGTCCGCCTGATTAATAGGACATGAGGTCGTCCGCCTGATTAATAGGATATGAGGTCGTCCGCCTAATTAATAGGACATGGGGTCGTCCGCCTGATTAATAGGACATGGGGTCGTCCGCCTGCTTAATAGGACATGAGGTCGTCCGCCTTCTTAATAGGATATGAGGTCGTCCGCCTGATTAATAGGACACGAGGTCGTCTGCCTGATTAATAGGACATGAGGTCGTCCGCCTGATTAATAGGACATGAGTTTATTTTCCTGATTAATAGGACATGGGGTCGTCCGCTTGATTAATAGGACATGAGGTCGTCCGCCTGATTAATAAGATATGAGGTCGTCCGCCTGATGAATAGGACATGAGGTCGTCCGCCTGATTAATAGGACACGAGGTAGTCCACCTGATTAATAGGACATGAGGTTGTCCGCCTAATAATAGGACATGAGGTAGTCCGCCTGATAATAGGACATGAGGTAGTCCGCCTGATAATAGGACATGAGGTAGTTCGCCTGATAATAGGACACAAGGTTGTTCGCCTGATAATAGGACACAATGTTATCCACCTGATCATAGGATATTAAGGAATTTGATAATAATAAACTTCAACATGCAAATTCCCAAATTATTGGCACCGCTCCTTGAATACTTTATTCTGTAACGGCATTGTATTAAGCTCTCCGCACCATGGATTTTTGCTACTGCACCAAGCTTTGTTCACTGCACCTTGAATATTGTTATTATAACTCTGGCACCGGATCAAGCTTTATGTGCCATATCAAGCTATTTGCACCGCATCACACCAATTTTTGTAATTACAAATCAAGCACTACATGTCGGGTCTATCTGCCCTCAAATAGGATATCGGGTCTATCCGCCCTCAAATAGGATATATCGGGTCTATCCGCCCTAAAAAAGAACATGCGTCTATCCGCCCTCAAATAGGATATAGGGTCTATCCGCCCTCAAATAGGATATATCGGGTCTATCCGCCCTCAAATAGGATATGTCGGGTCTATCCGCCCTCAAATACGATATATCAGGTCTATCCGCCCTCAAATAGGATATATCAGGTCTATCCGCCCTTAAATAGGATATATCGGGTCTATCCGCCCTCAAATAGGATATATTGGGTTAACCATCCTCGAATGGAACATATCATGGTCTTCCGCCTTCAAATAGGACATAGAGGTTAATCTTTTCTCAAAAAGGACATTAATTTATTTCGACCCAAGTGGTCACAATTGCATAAGCATTGCTGAAACATATTATCTTTCATAAATCATTGCCAATGCATTTATTTTCATAAGCTTTTCATATGTCATTGAAATTATGAAATATGTTACCACAAATTATATTTTTATATGTTTGCGCAATAAATTTGCATCTCTCAAAAATTGACGCTTAAATATTATTTTCATAAGATTATTATGGCATGGTGCATCTTATTTCCTGACGAATTGTCTAGCATGTCAAGCTTTGCAAGAAATATAGCACAACATGGAACTATATCTTAGCAGTGAACTGGGGAAATTTGTTAGGGAGGAATACCAAACTCTCCAACAAAGGTCAAGGATCTATTTCGAAATCCGCTCGGCCTCGCTCTCAAAATTTCTAATCAAAATCCTTATTTCAAACATCTTTTCCTATCATGAAAAACCCAGTGTTAACACTCGGTGTCTCCATAATCCGACGCTGGGGCAGCATTTTTAGGATCAGTATCACTCGTTGAGTCCTACTCCAAGGTATCATAAATCTCGAACTACATACAGTCTGATTCTCATGAAACCCGAGATATGTAGGCAACTCAAAACCGGAGTTCGGAAGCAATTATTTTTGTGTTCCCTTTGTCCCATTTCAACCTTGATGGTCTGGACAAAATTGGCTACTAAGTCAATTTCTTTGCCCGAATATTCTTACATCGTCTCCGGTCAAAGAGGGGCAGCTGTTGACACCCAATTTTGTCCCTCATTTCTTCCAAATTGTCTCTTTAAGCTTCTAATATCACTAATAATATAAGGTAGTTATTCTACTATATTTTTAATACAAACTATGCATATTTGTTATTATTATTATTATTATTAATATAGTTATAATTATTATAGTTATATCTTTTATTATTATAATCATTATTATTAATATTATTATTATTATTATTATTATTATTATTATTATTATTATTATTATTATTATTGTTATCATATTATTTCTAAAACCACATTTTATTTCTATTTATATAATTAATTAATGATTTTTTTTAATTAAACATCTTGTAAGTATTTACACTTGGGATGATGTTTTACTTAACAATTAGTGTAAGTTATTTTGTAAATTTAAATTTGAGCCACAATAACTATTTTGAGTAACATTAAATAGTTTAACTAATAATATTATGTAGTATTATAAAATGTGGCTAATAAAATTATTTTAAATCAAAATTGAAGCCTAGAAATATTACAAGGAAGAAGGAAAATGTTCAGCAGTCTAGGCCCAAACTTTCGGCCAACCTACTAAATACACAACCCATATTTTATAATCAGTCCAAGTATTAGCCCACCTAAGCAACCTAAGAGCCTACAAGACCAATCCAATTTAAGACCTAAACTCCAGTAGCCCATTTATCTAGCCCAACACACATACACAAGGGTCAATTCTTCTTCCAGACCTTGTTAGCGACACCCCTCTGGTTCCCTTCCCCATTTTTACATAATTCCAAATAACTTATACACTAATCAGAAGATGCCCACCCCATTCTTATGCAAGCTTTCGCGCATCATCATGTGTTCCTTCTCTCTTGTGATTTCTTTCATCATTTCAGTGAGTACAAAATGCAAATGACAGAGGAATCCGACTATTTTGAGCTAACAACAGCTCTTCTCAGTCACATGTCTGTCCTCTTCTCTGATTCAACGATTGTTTTTGACCAAATTAAAAATCAAAATCAAGAATTCCCCCTCAAGGGAAAACCCTAGAAATCAGCCTATAAATACTTGCTTTTGGGAGAGATTTTAGAAGAGAGGTTTCGCCCCCCCTTCTATATCCCTTAACCCTCACTATTTGGCTAACTATTCTAAGTTTATCTTCTTCCTTACTCTCTTAAAATCTAGCTTTAAGTTTCTCTATTTTTTTTACCTCTATTTAGTCCATAGCCCTGACAAAGATTTTACTTTTTATTTGTGTCCGCATTTGGCGATCTTCCGAATGAGCTGAGCCAAAGCCGGACATAATAGATCCTCCTGACGACGCCCCGTTCACTGCCCGCAAAAAGGTCAGTAACCCTAAAATTTCCTCTTCCCATTCTGTTGTATTAAGATATGTAATGAGCCTTGGTTCCCGTTAGAAGCATATGTACTGGTCTATTTAATTTATTTATTTTTATATGTAGAGGTCATGATTTAGAACTCATTTTTGTGATTATATTTCTGGCCGTAAAAAAAATTTGAACAAGAGTGAATATGTGTTATGTTGGTTTTAATAGAAATAACGCCTTAGGATGTTAGCTTTTCATGCATCAGAAACTTTGTTCTAGTGATCCTAATGTTGGGTAAATGTGTATTACTTTTATTAATTTTGATATAACAAGTTGAAAGCATCATGTTTTTCTTTAGTTGATTTCTCTTCAACACAGAGGAAACATTATAAATATTATTAAAATAATAATTCACTGGAGGACTCATTTGTATGTAGTATATTTCTATTTTAGCTTTTGGTTCATTACAAAACTAAAGAAGCAATGATATGCTTATCAGTGTCTTCCAAACTCTAAGCTGTTTATTTTCGCATTTATATGATACGAGTTATTTTGCTTCTCTAGAAATCATGATGTGAGATATGTTGTTTGACCTAGAACCTGCATTATAATTGCTTATTGGTGATTGGTGAGTTATATAATTGCTTATTGGTGAGATATGTCGTTACGTAGAACCTGCATTATAATTGCTGTTATTGACTTGTATAGATTGTTTATTCTGTTATTAATGTGTTAGAGTTGATAGGCTTGGAATTGGAATGGTTAAATGAGAATTCAGGCACTTAGTCCGTAAGAATAGCCTTAAAAATGGGAAAAGTCAACTAGGAGTTGACTTATTGGTAAACAACCTCGGAATGCGGATTTTAGGGCTCGGATAGCTTCGTTAGGTGATTTGGGACTTAGGAATGTGTTCAGAATAATTTTGTGATGTCCGGTGTAGAATTAGGCTTGAATTGGTGAAAGTTAATTTTTGGCGATTCCGGACGGCAGTGGAAAATAGGCTACCGGGGTTGGAATGGAATTCCGACAGTTGGAACAAGTTAGTAATGTCATTTTGACGTGTCTGCAAAATTTTAGGTCAATCGGAGTTGATTTGGATAGTTTCGGCATCATTGGTGAATTTTAGAAATTTCAAAGTTCTTAGGCTTGAATTCGATGTGAATTTGGTGTTTTGATGTTAGTTTTGGTGTTTCGAGAATGCGCCTAAGTTTGAATGATGTTATGGGATATGTTGGTAAGTTTGGTTGGGGTCCCGAGGGGTTCTGGATTGATTTTGGGTGGTTAACGGGCATTTTTGGACTTAAAGAAAGAGCTGGTTTTCTGGTTTTTGTGCAACAGGCTTTTGCTCTCGCATAAGGGGAGTTGCGATCGCGTAGTTCAATAGTGAGGGGCAGCATTTTATTCTCTACGATCGCATAAAGGCGTCCGCGATCGCAGAGGTTGAGCAACGTAGGTACCGCGATCGCGGGACTAAGGTCGCGATCGCGTAGAGTACTCTGAGGGTCAGGCGAGGTTGTGCATCGCGATCGTATGTATTGGAGTGCGATCGCGTACGTTGGGTAAACGGAACAGTGCGATCGCGTGAGTGAGGTTGCGATCGCGTGAGTTAAGGACTCATTGAGTCGCGATCGCGTGGCTTATGCCGCGATCACAATGAGTAAAGTGAGGGCTGGAGAGGTTTGTTCTTCGCGATCACGTGAGGACTTCCGCGATCACAATTCATTAATAACTGGGCATATTTAAATTAAACCCTCCGCGACTTAAACCCTCTTTTACGCCATTGTTGAGCGGAGGAAAGCTTTTTGGGCGATTTCTGAAGGATATCAGTGGGTATCACAAAGGTAAGAAAATTGATTATTAAAACTCATTTATGGGTGATTATAGACCATAATCCCAGCCCTTAATTCATGAAAAACAGTAGAAAAATAGGATTTTTGGGCATGAGATTATGAGACCTTTAGGGGTCGATTTGAGGGGTCAAACAGACTCCGATTTTGATATTCTTTATATTTACGGAATCGTGAGAAGATTAAGAACACCTTTATGTAAAAATTTCTGAGATCCGAGACGCGGGCCTGGGGGTCGGGTTTTGACCGGTTTCAGATTTTTGAGTAAATTTGATATTTTTCAATTGGAATTTATTCCTTAAGCATATGTTGATGATAAAAATCTGAACTTGGTAGATTTGGAGCCTTCGGAGGTTGATTCGAGAGACAAGCGTGTTGCGGAATAATTCCAGGCTAGTTTTGAGGTAAGTAATGTCTTGAGATCCTGTCCTGAGGGTATGAAACCCCGGAATATGCACCCTTTTACGGGTTTTGAACTGGAAAGATTGAAACTTTGAAAATATCTCCGTATTTAGGCGACCATTGAGTTGCTAAACCGATTTTTAAGCTGATGCTTAATTAGTATTTATATATTATTATATGTTTTGGGCTGTAAGCCGTGTTTGGGGCCTAGTGCCGATCTGCTTACCCCTTGGTGGACTGTTTTACTGTGTTTCCTCACTTGATATGTGTGATGACCAAAAAGGTTATCCTAAGTAATTCCAGCTAAATCTGTGTTCCGAGGCCTCAAAAGCCTCCGTTAATCTCACCTCGATATGTGTGCGCAACCCGAGCATGTAGCCGGGAAGCTGCTATGTGAAAATTTGATAAAAATGGAACTCTGAATTGAATAATTGAATAAAGTTGACTTTGGTCAACATTTTTGGTAAAAGGACCCGGACCCGTGATTTACGGTCCCGGAGGGTCCGTAGGAAAATATGGGACTTGGGCGTATGCCCGGAATCGAATTCTGAGGTCCCAAGCTCGAGAAATGAATTTTTAAAGAAAATTGTTTTCTGAAAATAATAAAGGATTTTGAAAATGAATTATTATGTGAAAGCCGTGTTACCGGGCCCACATTATGGTTCCAGAGCCCGGAACAGGTTTATTATATGTTATGTGACTTATCTGTGAAATTTGGTGTAAAACGGACTTGAGCTGATGTGATTCGGATTAAAAATGGGAAATTTAGAAGTTTAAGAAGTTTGAGAAAATTCTATGAGTTTTAAGGTTTAATTTGATAATTTTTATGATATTTTGGTGGTTTAAATGCTTGAACAAGTCTGTAGGATGTATTGGGAGACGTGTGTGTTTTTGGTTTTGAGACCCGAGGGCTCGGGTGAGTTTCGGGTAGCTAACGGGGTGTAAAAAGATAGGAAAATCTGGTGTTTCTGCTATTTCTGGTGTCAGGCCTTTCCTTCAGTGCGATCGCATATGCATATCCGCGATCGCACAACATTAGGATGGTAGGGGAAAAGTTTACTCTATGCGATCGCATAGAGTTGTCCGTGATCGCATAGTGTGTAGGTGTGATTGGGTGGGGGCTGGGTAGTTACTCAGTGCGATCGCACTGCCCTTGTCCGCGATCGCAGTAGTATAGGTCCAGGCTTCACTGCGGTCGCGGCCGTTGTCCTGCGATCGCACTTCACAGGATCCCTGACTCTATGCGATCGCACTCCCTTTTCCGCGATCGCATCGAGTTATTTCGCCCAGCTATACTTTTAAACCCCAAAACAGAATTCAATACGGGAATTCCTAAATTTCAGTCTTCTCCTCCATCCTCAACCCCCATTGACGAGCCTCAAGCTAACTTCCCTCCATATACACTTGGGAACCTGATTTTAACATTTATTTCTTCCCCTTTCCTTTCCTAATCGCTAGAACCTAGGCCTAAAAACATGAAATCAAAGTGGGAAATTGGGTTGTTGGGTAGTGTTAGATTTTTGGGAAAATTGGGTGATTCAACCTCAATTTGGGGTCGGATCTTAAAACTAATTACATATTTGAACTCGTGGGGTAATGGGTGAACGAGTTTTGGTCCGAACCTCGAGTTTAGACCACGTGGGCCTGGGGTCGAATTTTGGGAATTGTGAAAGAAAGGTAGGAATTGTGTATTTAGGCTATGGGATGGTGTTATTGAGTTATTACTGATACATTTAAATTAATTATGCTTAGATATTGTGGTTCCAGAGTTGAATTCAAAAGGAAAGGCGGTCTTAGAGGGTTGATTGCTATACTTTGGACCGAGGTAAGTGTCTTGCCTAACTTTGGTGAGGGAATAGGTATTATTTGCTATGTGCTAAGTGAATATCATGTTCATTGCATAGGTGAGGTGACGAGTACCTATGCAATGTGTGTCAAGCATGCCCGTGAGTCTATTTTGATAGAAATTGCAGTATTTCTTCCATGTTTAGTATATTATGAGATTGTCTTTACTTGGTAATTTATTCTTGATTGAAAGTATTGGCTATTGAGTTTGAGAAGTGTTGATACGAATGGTAATACAAGTGTAGAGTACGTGATTGAGGTAATTGGTTATAGCTGAGACCCTTGCCGGGCATTTCTTGAGTTACTACTTGATGTTTCCCCCTTGCCGGGTGTTCTGAATTGCTTATTTCCACTATGTTGTACTCCTTGCCATTTATCTGTTATTGTTTGGTGAGGAAGAGTGTAAAGCACGAAGGGTGATGCCGTGTCATGATACTTGATTTCATTGCATAGTGAGGAAGAGTGTAAAGCACGAAGGGTGATGCCGTGCCATGATTTTATTGATTATAAGCACGAAGGTAAATGCCGTGCCATGATTTTATTGATTATAAGCACGAAGGTAAATGCCGTGCCATGATTTATTGTACATTGCATTGTGAGGAAGAGAGTAAAAGCACGAAGGTTAATGCCGTGCCATGATATTGTACATTGCATTGTGAGGAAGAGAGTAAAAGCACGAAGGGTGATGCCGTGCCATTATAATTGATTACATTGTATTGTGAGGAAGGGAGTAAAAGCACGAAGGGTGATGCCGTGCCATTATAATTGATTACATTGTATTGTGAGGAAGGGAGTAAAAGCACGAAGGGTGATGCCGTGCCATTGTTTACTTTTCTGATATTTGTACTTGATTCGTGGGCTATTGTATTAGATGCCTCCCTGGTCTACTTCTATCTATCAATTAGACTGCTTCACTTCACTTGTTTCCCTTTTTTTGCTCTCATATCCCTTACTTGCCTGCTTATCCCTTGTCTTGTATTTTCCCTATTACCTGCTGTAGAATAGGACAGGTTATCGTTATTGTCAAGTCGAGCCTCGTCACTACTTCGGCTGAGGTAAGGCTCGGCACTTACTCTGTACATGAGGTCGGTTGTACTGATGCTACACTGCACTTCTTAATGTTATGCAGATCCCGCATCCGGACCCAGTGGACCGCATTGAGGGAGTCACCTTCAGTCCACCCAGAGCTTCAAGGTATACCCGCTGGCGTTCGTGGGCCTTGGTGTCTCTCCTACATTTGGATTTCCTCATTGTCTTGCCTTTTTCTTCTAGTTCAAGGACAATTATATATTTCTTTCAGACTTTGTATTTAGCACTCAGTTAGTTAGTTCGTGAGGTTGTGACACCCCGGTTGTGGGATTGTTCGTTGTTGTTGTCTTATCATTTCATTATGAGTTTTGAGGTAATATTATTATTTTTCTGGTGTAAAACGTTTGAAGTGATTTGGGATGTTCAGTAAAAAAATTTGAGAGCTAATGGTATGGGATGTTTTCGGAAAAGGTTGAACATTTGTGGATTTGAGCTATTTCAGTAAATGTTTAAAGGTTAATAGTTTTAAATACTGTTACGTTGTGTTATTAAGGCAATAATGTTGTATACGTTGGCTTGTATAGCGGGTTCAACATTAGACGCCGTCACGGCCTGAAAAATGGGATTTCGGGTCGTGACAAGTTGGTATCAAAGCTCTAGGTTGCTTAGGTCTCACAACTCACAGACAACCTTGGTAGAATCTGAGGGATCGGTACGGAGACGTCTGTATTTATCCCCCCAAGGCTGCTAAGTTAGGATACTCCTCTTCTTTTCATACTCTGTCGTGCGTAGTATATTTTGGTATACTAATCGAGTTTCTATTCTATTCTCTCACAGATGGCGAGGACGCGTGCTTCTCTTGGTTCCGCTCTGCAGCCCGACACTCTTGCTACAGCTCCTACAAGGGGTCGAGGTCGAGGACGAGGCTGTGCTAGAGGCCGAGGTCGGGGCAGGGCTCAGCCTAGAGCAGCAGCCCCAGTAGAGGACCCTCAGGTCGAGTCTGACGAGGATGTCCCAGTTCTGGCAGTCCCAGTTGGACCAGCACAGGTCCTAGAGGGGTTCATAGCTCCGGTGCTTGAGGACGCTCTTGTCCGTCTGGTAGGACTTATGGAGAGTGTGGCTCAGGCCGGTCTTCTTCCTACAGCTCCAGCCGGATCTCAGGCTGGGGGAGGTACCCAAACTCCTATTATTCATACACCAGAACAGGTTGCCACTCAGTTTCAAACTCCGGCACCTCAGCCAGCCGGAGTAGCACAACCAGGTTTGCAGCACCTGTAGCTGAGGGAGCAGCTATGTCAGCAGATGCGTTGTGGAGATTGGACAGATTCACCAAGCTATTCACTGCTACTTTTACTGGTGCACCGTCAGAGGACCCACAGGATTATTTGGACAGTTTTCATGAGGTTCTTCGGAACATGAGGATGGTGGAGTCCAATGGAGTTGACTTCGCTACTTTTCGACTATCTGGCGCAGCCAAGACTTGGTGGAGGGACTACTGCTTAGCCAGACCAGTTGGGTCTGCATCCTTGACTTGGGCTCAGTTCACATAGGTATTTTTGGGGAAGTTCCTTCCCATTACTCAGCGAAAGGATCTTAGGAGGCTGTTTGAGCGCCTGCAGCAGGGATCTATGTCTGTTACTCAGTACCAGACCAGGTTCATCGCTCTAGCCAGGCATGCATTGATGATACTCCCCACTAATCGGGAGAGAGTTCGAAGGTTCATTGAGGGATTGGCCCAGCCTATACGACTCCAGATGGCCAGGGAGTCGAGTACTGATATTTTATTCCAGGATGCGGCCGATATAGCCAAGAGGATTGAGATGATTTTGTCACAAGGAGGTGGTCAGGGGGCTGACAAGAGGCCCCGTCATTTTGGTAGATTTCGTAGAGCCTCGTCTGGAGGCAGGGATTCTTTTAGTAGGGGTCATCCACCCCGACCATTTCAGACAGCACTTCGGGTATTTCCTCGTGCACCGCCAGTTCATGTTAGCACACCACCAGCACCTATCAGTGCACAGCCGCTTCAGGGTTACCAGGGTAGTTATCAGGGTCGTCAGGGCCAATTTCTGAGTCATCAGCCACAGCAGCAGAGATCTTGTTATATTTGTGGTAGCCCGGGGCATATTTCCAGACATTGCCCCCGAGCTTCGAGTGGACCCCAGTATCAGGGTTCCCATACCGTGGTTCCCGGAGCAGGTGCACCCTTACCCCCTCATCCAGCTAGAGGTGGTGGTCGAGGCGCCAGAGGTGGAGCACAGGCCGCGAGGGGTAAAAGCCAGGTTGCATCAGGTAGACCCAGGGATGTTCAGATCGGAGGGGCTCAGCCCCGGTGTTATGCTTTTCCTGCTCGTCCTGATGCTGAGGCTTCTGATGCAGTTATTACAGGTACGGTTTCAGTTTGCAGCCGAGAGGCTTCGGCGTTATTTGATCCGGGTTCTACCTTCTCCTATGTGTCTTCATATTTTGCCCCTTATTTGAGTATGCCTTGTGATTCTTTGAGTACTGCTGTACATGTGTCTACACCGGTGGGTGATTCTATAGTGGTAGATCGAGTCTACCGTGCTTGCGCAATAGTTATTGGTGGTCTGGAGACTCAGGTTGATCTTTTGCTTCTTGATATGGTTGACTTTGATGTTATATTGGGGATGGACTGGTTATCTCCCTATCATGCTATCTTGGACTGTCATGCCAAGACAGTGACCTTAGCCTTTCCAGGAGTACCTCGTTTAGAGTGAAGGGGGACTCCTAGTCATTCTTCTAGTAGAGTTATTACTTATATAAAGGCTCGGCGCATGGTCGAGAAGGGTTGTTTGGCCTATTTGGCCTATGTTCGTGATTCTAGTGCTGAGGTTCCTTCTATCGAGTCCGTGCGTGGTTCGCGAGTTTCTAGAGGTATTCCCTGCTGACTTGCCGGGTATGCCACCCGACAGGAATATTGACTTTTGTATTGAGTTGGCTGAGGGCACTCAACCNGGTATTCTCTAAGATAGACTTGAGCTCTGGTTATCATCAGTTGAGGATCAGGGCGTCCGATGTGCCCAAGACGGCTTTTCACACTCGTTATGGGCATTATGAGTTTTTAGTCATGTCGTTTGGGTTGACTAATGCCCCCGCTTCTTTTATGGAGTTGATGAATCGGGTATTCAAGCCTTATTTGGACTCGTTCGTCATTGTTTTCATTGATGATATTCTGATATACTCTCGCAACCGAGAGGAGCATGAGCATCACCTTAGAGTCGTCCTCCAAACTCTAAGGGATAGGCAGTTGTATGCCAAGTTTTCTAAGTGTGAGTTCTGGTTGANGGTTTCGGCAGTTAGAGATTGTCCTAGGCCCACTTCAGCCACAGAGATCCGGAGTTTCTTAGGCCTAGCAGGCTATTATCGCCGGTTTGTGGAGGGGTTTTCATCTATAGCAGCCCCTATGACCAAGTTGACGCAGAAGAGTGTTCAGTTCAGATGGTCTGAGGAGTGTGAAGCGAGCTTTCAGAAGCTCAAGACAGCATTGACCACATCACCAGTGTTGGTACTACCCTCAGGTTCAAATTCTTATACCGTGTATTGTGATGCTTCGCGTGTAGGACTTGGTGCGGTATTGATGCAGGAGGTCAAGGTTATAGCCTACGCATCCCGCCAGTTGAAGATTCATGAGAAGAACTATCCAGTCCATGA
>ML291981.1:0-14436 GCA_005239495.1 Nicotiana undulata
CCAGCCGCAAGCAGCTGCCAACAGCGCCGCGCGCGCAGACAATGCCGCGCGTGCAGATCGTGAGATCGGAGACAAAGTTGCTGCCAACGGACCTGTTTCTACCTTTGTAGAAAACTAAGTCCTTTTCTTTGTAATTATAGACTAACTTTATTCCATGTACTTTCATTATGTTTCTGTAGCGTAGTTTAGTCTACTCATGTAACTTGGGTTTATTTTTTTNCACCCTAACATCGGTTTCTTAGCCTTACGTCGCCCTTCCAAAGAATCTCAGGAAGGCGCCGCGTAATAGATTGCACGTCTAACAAACGGTACTAAAACAACTCTTGAATAGTCCTTTTATATTTCTTTAATGCGGTAGACCTTTTCTTCCCCCATTGGAATTTTCGGCTAATATCGTATACTTGGTTTTGTTTTCACTATTTTCAAACTTAAACGTGAACCCCATATTTTTTTCCTACTGGTAACACCTTTTGAACAACAAAAAGAGGGGAAAATGAGAAGAAAGGGGACCTTGAGATTTATATGATGCAAAGGTTTAACGATTCCCATTCTTTCTCTAAACACACAAAACAAATGCATCTGTTCTTTAAAAATAAAAACAAAAACAAAATAGTCTTTCACGAACCACAAAAATATAGATACTTTAAATATCTCAATTTACTCTTAATGAGTCATTAAAGCCACACAAATATTATACTACTATGTTAAGGTAACAAATTTTAAAAGTTGTTCCTTCCTGTCCACAATAAGGGATTTTTTGATTGTTTTTACATCAGATTGAGAAATTCACTTTTTAATATTAATTATCAATAAAATTATCCATATTAATCTTTAATATCTCTTCACATAAATACTCCTAACACATACTTCAACACTATTTACTCCAAGTACAATGTAAGAAAAAAATAATTAATTCATTCTTGAAATATGAAAAAGTCACTTATTTTGGACCATAAAAAAAAGGCAAAAAATCACTTATTGCGGCGAGTAATATTTTTTTTTACTGAAGGAAAAAAAATGAAAAAGGAAAAAGGAAAAGAAGAAAAACCCAAGTAGAACCGATTAGACCGGTTGAATGCAGTTAGGGCAGCTAAGAAACCGGGAGTATAAATAATCCCCCCAAGTTCGCTGTAAACGGTCAGGGGGCGTAACAAAGCCGAACAAGACTGCTCTTCCTTCGCCAAAGAACTACTCCTACTATCTTATCCTTATTCTCAACAACTCAAAGGTATATTTCAGATCCCATTTCTCAACCCTAGCTTCCATTTTACACTCCTATCAAATCCAAATTTGGATTTTTAACTTGATTTGTTGTTATTAATAATAGATGGATCGGTACCAGAAGGTGGAAAAGCCAAGAGTAGAAACACCCATTGATGCAAATGAGATTCGTATCACCAGCCAAGGCCGCATGAGAAGCTATATTACCTACGCTATGACCTTGCTTCAGGTTTAAAAATCTTTTCTTTCCTTTAAAAAACTTTTTATCGTATTGTTTTATGCTATGATGTTGCTTACCATGCTGCTGTTTTTGGGTTCTTTTTGTTTTTGTTTTTGTTTTTGTTTTTGTCTTTATTGTGGTTTCATATTGTTAAGTATTGGAATGAAATGGGTTATCATAATCTCCCAATACTCCATTTTATAGACTTTCGTAATGAGGTTTTCATAGTGTGGCCTAGAAATGAGCCTGCTTCAGGTGTTTCTTTGATAAAAATATTATCTTTTTAAGTCTTAATCAAATTGTTATGCTAGTTGTTTTGCTTATCATGCTTCTATATCTGACCTCTCAATGTTGTTTTTTGCTTATTTTTGTAATCTGGGTTTCGTACTAAAAATCAAATTATTAATTATTGGAATGAAATGGGTTTAATAATCTCTGTCACATAAATTTTCGTAATGTGGGTTTCATTTTATGGTCTTGAAATATCCGGCTTCAGGTGTTTCTGTGATTGCGCTCTTAATGTGTTACTTTATAAAGTGAGTTTTGTTTTAGAAGATAAATTATTAAGTTTTGGAATGAAATGGGTTTCACAATCTTTGTTATCAATACTATAATTTTTCACAACGTTTGTTTCATTTACTGTCTTGAAATTAGCCTGCTTCTCTGATAAAGTTTTTATTTTTTGCTATTTGTTGAATAATTCTGCTAGTGTTCTGATGTTTCCATGCTTCTATGTTTGCACTCTCGATTTATGTATTTTTCTATATTTCAGAATGGTTTCATTTTATGGTCTTGCATAACCTTGATATGAGCCTGCTTGAGGCATTTCTCTGATAAAAATCTTGTCTTTTTGCTCTTTATGGTATCCTTCAACTAGTGCTCCTAGCTTTCCATGCTTCTGTTTGTGTTCTGTTAATTATCCTTTTTTTTTTAGTTTTCATAATACAGCTTTTAAGCCCCCAGGGCGTTGTTCTAGTGGTAAAAGATGTGTGGATTCGGCACATGTCACGAGTTCGAACGCTGCCATAGACAAAGACTGGTATTTAAGTGGATAAGGGTGGGTAGGTGGGGCATCATCCACCTAGTTTGCACTTTCCCTCCGAGATTCCTTAGTTATAACAGGAATGCGGCTTTTATTATTTTCTCTTAAAATGAGCATGCTTCCAATTTCGTTGATAAATTTCTTACTTTGTTACTCTTTATTGCGTACTTTTATTAGTGTTCCTAGCTTTCCTTGTTTCTGTAATGTGGGTTTCACTGTATGGTCTTGAAATGAGCCTGCTGCAGGCTGTTTCTCTAAAAAATCTTATGTTTTCTCTTTGTTATGTCCTTCTGTTCTAGCTTTCCAGCTTCTTTTGGTGTTAGGCTAGCAACAGTCAGTTTACATGGTTGATAGGTTAGTTTGTATAGATTTGGTTGTCCGTTTGTTGATGTCTCTAGCTTCTGAGTTACTTCTGAGTTCTGAGTTATCTAGTTATCCTAAGGTCCAGTAAGTCAGTTTCTCGAAATACCAAGAAAAGAAAATCATGAATTTCTCCAATTAGTTTGCTCAAGAGTGAATATAGTGCCAAAGCCTTACAGAAACAATGCTTCCGCACATCAATTTCAAAAAGGAAAAAAGTCAACACTACTAGCGTCCCCAAAAAGAAGGAAAAGGAAAAGGAAGAGAAAGAAGCACTTTTAAATCTGGAGCAGTATTAGTTTGGTGAAAACTACATTACCAAGGGACTGCTAGATTTTGGTTAGTGAGGTTTTATTGCCATACTAAGAACTTTATGTTGGATTTTGTTGGGTGAGGTTATTGTCGCATACTGCGTACTTCGCCCTATGGGTATGGAAGGTAAAAACTATGCTGCAACCGAAAACCGACTCAAACTGACTTAAAAAACTGACATGTGGACATGTTCTTTACGTTGATACGGTTTGGAGTTTGGACTTTGATGTTAACATTAGAAGAATCTATCCCCCTCCTCGTGAATATAGCCTATTAAATTTTAGGTCTCTACCAGGGTTTTACCTTTTAAAGGAATCTTCAGTAAGAGGCCTCATACTCTTAAGGTAAACTAAATTCAGAATGTCTAATATGTTCTTGATAATAATTTGCTTCTCACTAGTCGTGTAACGCTAGCATTTTGTGTTTCTTCTTCTTTTAACAAGTTTATTCAGTTTTAAATCTTGCTCTATCTTCAATACTGCCTAGAGTCTTCATAAAATAGATGCAACAGCGCACATTCTTCGCAGACAAGTTAACCAAAGTCCAAAAAGTACTTAGCAGTGATAAAAAGGCAATAATGAAAAACAAAAACAGAATAAACGAAACCATTTGTCAATAAATTTTTGTTTCATTTGGTTTATGCGGTTAGCAAACCGACTTAGTGCATGTTTGATTTTTTAAACCAAAAAACTGACTCATTTGAACCATGAATACCCCTACTTTGACCTTTCATTTCTAGATGGATTAACAGGGATGATATTGCCTTATTGCTGATTCCTTTTCTTTCCCCTTTTGCTTTTGGAAAAGGGACATGGGAATCAGCATCAACCTTAAAAAGTTTAAAAACTAATTAGCTTTCTACACCTTGCATATTGCTGCATAATTTGCATGAGATTTTTTTAATATCTCTATTGATAATGTGATTCATGTGTACTGCTCTCTTATGATACTTGATATTCATACTTTTGATGCATAATCTGCAGGAAAACACATCAGATGAGATTGTGTTCAAGGCCATGGGCAGGGCAATCAACAAGACTGTGACAATTGTGGAATTGATTAAGGTTGACAATACTGACCTTTTCCTTTGTAGTTCATTTGATAGTTGCATATTAGATCTCTAATAGACTTCTGGATTCGGTCACATGGTTCCAATGCAGAGGAGAATTGTTGGTCTTCACCAAATTACTTCAATTACATCCACAGACATTACTGATACATGGGAACCCCTTGAGGAAGGCCTCCTGCCGTAAGAGGATCTTACTGAAACTATGCATTGGAGCTTTTGTGCCTTAACCATTCCCTCATTTAACTTAATTATATCCGTACATGTGTTTTTTTTGTGCTGCAGTCTTGAAACAACCAGGCATGTCTCAATGATTACAATTACTCTTTCTAAAAAGGAGCTGGATAAGAACAACATCGGGTGAGCTTCTTAATTTTTCAATTATTCCCGGACGTGCATCTTCAACTTCTATTCCATTTTCCTGGAAAAGAAGCAGTATTTCTGAAAAACTTAAGCACGTTCATATAGAAATTATCTGCCTACTTTCTAGTTATCTTCAGTTTTACCTACTATGTCAAATTTTCCGTTCTCTATTGGCCAGTTCTTGAGTATTTCCTGAGCCATAAATATTTCTTTCTTTATTTGGATGGCTGCTCATTGTATAAGCATAAAAACATGTTGTGAGCTTACAAAATTTGTGTGTCATGCTCTGTGCTGGCAGGTACCAACCTCCAATTCCAGCTGACCAGGTGAAGGTGTCTACAGACATTGACTATGAAGGAGGTTTGTTATATTGTACAAATGAATAAGAATTTGGTTACACGTGAAACAAAATGGAATTTATTTTGTAATATATGATCTTTAGATGGATCACCTAATGGTCGAGGAAGAGGTCGTGGTGGTAGAGGAAGGGGAAGGTCTAGAGGTTATTCAGGTACGAATGTTCGTTGAGCTTTATTTTTGTTAAAACTCTGCTGATGTGTAAATTTACACTCACATGTCAGGGCAACTTTTCTGTGATTTCCACATGTTTGATTCTATTGGGGCATTGGTTGTTCAGTGGTTGTGCAAGCCTTTCTTTTGGGATATATGGAATTGAGTGTATGCATGTATTTTAATCAGTAATGTGTATATGCTTTTGTATGTGCAACTGATTCAGTTAAGACTGAAATTAACACAAGTATTAATACACATGCTTCTTTTACGTAAATCTATATATTGAGGAATTAGGCATATATGGCTTGTGATAAAAGGATTCATCTATAAGGGAATAAATATATATATATTTATTATAACACGTGGTGTCCGGGCTAGCTTGCGCGCACGTTGACTGATTCCACGGAGTATCTGCCACCTCTCACCTCCCACCAGCAACAGGTACCGGGTAACTCTATACACCAAGGCTTGGATAGATAAGAAGAAATCATCTAGTTTTTTTTTGCCTCCGTTGGGATTTGAGCCCTTCTCACCCACTAATTGGCCACACCCTTGGGTGCTATAAGGGAATAAGTTCATTATGCAAAGGTTTCAGCAGAAGAACGAGGAACCTAGTCACTAACTGCACGCTATTAGTGCAATTTTTAAGGTGAAATTAAATTAATATACTCAGATTCTTTTTTTGATAAGGTATGGTAAGTATTTTAAAAAGTGGCACCAAGTAGGTGCAGCTATTTGGTTTGGGGGGTGATCTGGAAGCAGAGAAACCAAAGGATTTTTGAAGGAAAAAAGGAATGCTTGTAGAAGTTCAAATACAGATTGTATTTTTACGTTAGTACTGGTGTAAGATGTCAAATGTATATGATGTTGATACTTTGACAGAATTCCTCAATTTCTTACCTTTTTTGGTTTTTGACAAGTTTACTTATCAAAAAAAGGACAAGGAAAAATAATGAGGAACCAAGTCACCCATAAAAAAAAGGAATGAGGAGGCAAGTCAGCTAAGAATTACGTTAGAGAAGAGGGGGGGGGGGGGGGGGGGGGGAGTGCTAGAAGAATTAAACTTGTTAAGTGTCTTAACTTGCCTTTCAATTTTCCTGAAGTTGATCTCGAGTTTTTTTATGACATGATGTGGTATGTACTAAATAAATGCTCTGCCAAATTCTCGAGTCATAAGTTTGGAGCAATTATGCACAGAGATAATTTTAGTTCATAAATGGCTTGTAGGGGAGAAACCATGTTTTGTCAATTGTAATAGCTTTTTTCATAGTTCAGAAATGTCTACAAATTCTTGATCCGGGGGGTTTGTTAGAAACCTCTCTCCCTTCCTTGAAGGGTAAGGTATGCGTACACACTACCCTCTCCAAACCCCACTTATGAGATTATACTGGGGTTTTTGTTGTTGTAGAAATGTCTACAAAACCATGATATTGATTCAAAATGTGATGCATTCTTTTGTGCTATCCTAATAATTGCTTTCACCAAAATCGTGTACGCCCCACAAAGTGGGTGATGATTGATTTGGAGTACTCTGTCCCCTCTCTATGTTCAAATATGTTTTACATAAATGTGAACTGAGGATGGTTATTCATGACATTCTGACTGCATCTTATTCAGGAAATGGCTTTATGCCTGCGGAGTATGATGATGGAGGGTATGATCGGAATCGGAGCTACGGCAGGGGCAGGGGTCGAGGCAGGGGTCGGAACTTCCGTGGGCGTGGAAGAGGAGGGTACGGTGGTGCTCTGGACACTCAACAAGATGCTGGTGGCTACATCCAAGAAGCACCTGTTCAGGCCCGAGGTAAGGTGTCGATGCCTTTGCATGGTTGTATGTTCGTCTGAGTAATTCAAATAACTCCTCTAAGACATTTCTAATGTTCCCCTTTTAAAATTTAACGACCTTTGTGTTCATGCGTATAAATTTCCCCGGCTTGTTTGGTTTTGCCCTCTAATGGAGTTGTGTTAAGTGCAATAAGCTTCCAGTTGTAGAGAGCGTTGCACAGAGTATAGAATGGTATAGAATGGACAGAAGAGATGCTAACTATATTTTAAACCCACACACTCCCTCTGCACAGGGGTTAACAGTGATTTCCCACTCTCTTCTTGGTTATTCGGACCATGAATCTAGTGGTTGGAGAGATAGAGGAGCTCTTCCACTAGGCGTAACCGTCCCTCTTGCATGATGAGCTTTTAAATTCAGTATTACTGGAAAAAGTGCTACTCTAACAAGTGGAAGGTTAACTAGTTGTTATTGTTAATCTCATGCTTCCTCTTCCTAAGGATTTATTTTGTTGTAGGCCGTGGACGTGGAAGGGGACCTCGTGGCAGGGGACGTGGATTCAGACCTAATGGGCCGCCAATCCATGTTGCTGCGTAGATGGTCAAACTTGGAAGCAACACAGAGATTATGTTCTAAGAGTGCCTGCTCCGTTTTCAACGTATTTCTTTCATTTGTTCGTATTTAACTTTAGGTTATTTTGATAATGTAATCAGTGTAGACTAGTATTAGAACTTATTACCACCCCACCTTGTGGTGAGAGCATTTTTGTTTTCCTTTAAGATTCTTCTTTTTCTTTCAAGTAGGTTAGGTGCTTGATCAAGTGTAATTTCAATAGCGAGCAGCACATTCTTTTATGTGTTTGTCAGTGTTGACTTCATTCCCAATAATACCCTCTTTACTGTATCTGCTTCTTACAGCCATCAGCTTTTATTATCTTCTCAATTTTGCTGCATGGCAATTGAGACAAATCAGGTGTTTAACAAATATGTCCCATCAATGTAAATAGTTATTAGAATACTGTTGTGTGTGTTTTTTTTCTTTTTCTTGGGGGAATATTTCTCAAAACAAAAATCATAACATGCAACCTTTTACTTTGCAAAATTATCTATCAGCAGTTCGCGGCGTTAATTTCAGTTACATCATATAGCATTATAAAATTGTTCCTAAACAACCTGCATGATATCAATAGTCTTTGTTTGTTGTTGCAAAACTAATATAATGTGCCTTTTGGTTGCCTCGTTATAAACCTTGCAAGGAAAACCCAGTGGGACAAAACCTTGTAAGTGAAAAAGAGTGCAACGCGCATTAACTCCCCCTGATGAGAGCATCAATTCACATCATTGAGCCTTCACATCCCAATCTTGTGTATTAGCTTCTTGAAGGTTGACGTTAGTAGAGACTTTGTGAACAAATCAGCCATATTATCACTTGAACGAATTTGTTGCACACTAATATCACCATTCTTTTGAAGATCATGTGTGAAGAATAACTTTGGTGCAATATGCTTTGTCCTATCTCCTTTTTTGAATCCTTCCTTCAATTGGGCTATGCATGCTGCATTGTCTTCATACAAAATAGTGAGTAGTTTGTCACACTTCAAACCACATTTGTCTCGAATAAGATGTATTATAGACCTCAACCACACACATTCTCGACTTGCTTCATGAATAGCAATTATCTCAACATGATTAGATGAAGTAGCCACGATTGACTGCTTAGTCGATCGCCAAGATATGGCAGTACCTCCACATGTAAACACATAGCCTGTTTGAGATCGAGCCTTGTGCGGGTCAGATAAATACCCAGCATCGGCATAGCCAACAAGATCGAGACTGAAATTATTGTCATAAAATAAGCCCATATTGGTAGTTCCTTGTAGATACCGTAATATGTGTTTGATTCCATTCCAATGTCTCCTTGTAGGAGCAGAGCTATATCTTGCTAAGACATTAACTAAAAAAGTTATGTCAGGCCTTGTAGTGTTGGCAAGATACATTAGTGCACCAATTGCACTAAGATATGGTACTTCAGGACCAAGTAACTTTTCATTCTCTTCTTGAGGTCGGAATGGATCCTTATTCACATCAAGTGATCTAACAACCATCGGAGTACTTAATGGATGTGCTCCATCCATGTAAAACCGTTTCAGTACCTTTTCTATGTAGGTAGATTGATGAACAAAAATTCCGTTTGCCAAATGTTCAATTTGCAAACCAAGACATGATTTTGTCTTTCCGAGATCTTTCATCTTGAATTTTTTCTTTAAATAATCAATTGCCTTTTGGAGTTCTATAGGAGTTCCAATAAGGTTTATGTCATCAACATATACGGCAAGTACAACAAATTCCGATGTTGTTTTCTTATAAAAACACATGGACAAATGACATCATTTATATAACCTTCATTTAATAAATACTCACTAAGACGATTATACCACATACGTCCTGATTGCTTTAGACCATACAAAGATCTTTGCAATTTGATTGAAAATATTTCCCGGAATTTTGAATTATGTGCGTTAGGCATTTTAAATCCCTTGAGAATTTTCATGTATATCTCATTATCAAGTGCCATAAAGGTAGGCGGTAACCACATCCATTAAATGCATGTCAAGCTTTTCATGGACAACAAAACTAATGAGCTAACGGAACGTTATAGCATCAATAACAGGTGAATATGTCTCTTCATAATCGACACCAAGCCTTTGCGAAAATCCTTGTGCAACAAGGCGTGCCTTATATCTTTGTACCTCATTGTTCTCATTCCTCTTGCGTACAAAGACTCATTTATAGCCAATAGGCTTAACACCATTAGGTGTTTGGACTACAAGCCCAAAAACTTCATGTTTCGCAAGTGAATTCAACTTTGATTGGATTGCTTCTTGCCATTTTGGCCAATCACGTCTTTGTCGACATTCTCCAACAAATTGAGGTTCAAGATCTGTCACACCTCTTTTTTCCTGGACAACCTTATTACGAAGTTGAGTTAGGAAAGTTTTTCCAATCGAAGTGACGTTTTAAAAAGGGATTATTTATTATTTAGAGTCGCCACTTGGAATTGAGTTTTGGTGTTCCAAGTCACCTTTTATTGAATCCCTCATCAAAAGGAAGATTTGACTCTTAATTTATTGTCTACGAAAACAGAAGACAGAATAAGGAATTATGTTGACCGAGGGGAAGGTGTAAGTCACCCCTCGAGTCCCGTGGTTCTAGCACGATCGCTTTATTGATTAATGTAAGACTTAAATCAATTTTTAGCTATTCTTGTATTATATTGATTATGCCTTATTTATTACCTCTTAATTAAGTATTATATTTTTATCAATTATGTCAACCAATATGTGAAACACACACGAGGTACTTCTTTGAAATTAAATGTTAAACCAAGATACGAAATGTACACATGGTTATAACATAATTATTTTTAATTAAAGGCGTCAAGACGCGGAATGCACAAATGATCTTTTTATTGTTTAAGCATATCAACCCAAGGTTCGGGTATGAACACATGGGCTAATATTTAAAGTATATCTAACGTTTTTCTAGTGTTTTAGAATTATTTTTCTAAACTAATTTGAGTTATTGGCTACCTGTTCTAATGAATTATTCAACCTTAAAATTATTTATAACTTAACAAATCACTAACATATTATAACTTGAAATTATCCTGATGTCTAATAATTTGAATCTTAACAAATTTGGACGTTTCAATCAGAAACTAAAGCATTCGCCAACTAAACTTAATTCAGTCATCATTATTGAAGCTGCAACATAAAATAAAATTTATAATTAGCCATTAAGTTTATCTTGATGATGAATCCAACTAAACAGTATAGAAACTAACAATCAAAAGAAGCACTAAAATAAATTATCTGAATTCAGTCTTATGTTTTATAAAGTTTAAAGAACACGAAGATAAACAAATAAGGCATTAAAATTTCAGATCATGATGTAAAAAAAATGCACACATTAACTTAGAAGAATTAATTCACAAACATAAAAAAATGAAACAATATAGAATTGGACCTCAAACGGAAATTCCCAACCGACGACCTCGCTTCACTCAACTTTGGAGCTGCAGATTTTTTGAATCTCTTTCATCTAAATATCGTTCCTTTCTTCTGTTCCCAGACCTCCTTCTTCAAAATCTTCCTCTCCTTTTTCTTGTTACTCCTTCGTTCTTTTCTTTTTAGTTTCCGACTTCTTTGCTTTTTAAAAAAAAAAATATTTTTCTTGTTCTATTCTTCTTTTGTCTTCTCCTTCAGTTCTTTTTTTTTCTTTTCTTCTGAATTTTTCTCCTCTTTATTCTTTTTTCTGTTTTTTCTCAATGTTTGTCACTTGGATATTCTTTAAATCCCTCCTCTCTTTTTCTCTTTTTCTATCTTACTCAATTTCTCCCCCCTTTACAGATGCCGATCCTCATTATATATAGATGTGTGTGTGCTTTATAACTTATGTGAGGAAGTAGAGAAGTGTGGAGGATCATGGGTGTGTGTTGTGAGGGGGAGAGGGAATGTGGGGTGATTGAGGGAAAGTGGAAGTGAGTGACGTGAAGAGTGGGGAGTTAGGCTAGAAAAGTGGGTAAGTTTGGTGTTATATATATATATATATAAAACTTACTTTTAGATTTAAAGAAAACTATATAAATAAGAAAATCCAATATTTTCACTATAGTTTAAATTATACTAAGAAAAATGCTATTAGAACTTACATTTAAATTAGAAGAAACAAAGTTTATACATACATACTATATATATAAATTTTCTTCTATTTAGACATAGGAACAAATCTTATATTCTAAGATTGTGAATATTTTTTGTAGTTTTTAATTTTCTTAAATAAAACATGTTAAGAGTAAGATAAAAATTTAAAGTATTAAGATTAGACCTAAAATAAATATTTACACCAAAATAGTATAAAATTTGGGTGTGTTCAAAAATTAGTTGTTCACAGCATGCTCCTCTTTGCTTGGAAACATGAAGAGTTTTCAGGCAAAGAAAATGAACACGGTGACTAATTTTTGACCTCACTATTATTTGAAAAGGAAAACAAGATAAAAGAAAAAGGTGTGGCCGAGCCTTGGTTTTAGACAGCCTACATATCCCCGGTTATAAGGGAATCAGGTCACGTGTAATTCAAGAAGAGCGATGAGTATTATTAGAGGGAGACTCGAGCGAAGTTCCGTCAAGGTTCCAATCCGCAGTTCTGACTATTACATCAAATGAAAAGAAAATTACTTACTCTTGAAATCTAAGAGTTACAAACTTCCTATCTAAATGCCATCTGGAGTCTTATCTTGATTCTTGAGTTGTTTCTCCTATTGACTTTAGACTGAAACTTGGTGCTCTCGATGTAGCAGACTATGAAATACTCTCACAGGCTCGTTTCTTGATCATATGATGAGAAGATGGATCTTGAGACCCTGTGTCTCGGCATGCATTATGTCCAAGCTGGTCGCGGCTGGTATTGAGATCAAACGTTCCACTTTCTTTGACAAGAGCTGGAATCTTGATTATATTGCACATCCAATCCGTACTTTGCAGAAAAAAAACCTACAATCCATCAGAAACAAACAAAACGAACAAATATTTTCTGCCCCAGTTTGCACTAGAAATTTTTTGTGAGTTATTAAAAACACATTGAACTATCTTTGCTACTGCAAAATGAATAATTGAAAGACAAATGGGCTCTTTTTTTTTATAGGGGATGTCGTACCCTATGTTAACATGATGGAAGGTAACCAGGGGATGTAGTACCCTATGTTGGAAATAAGATGAGGCTCGTGGCACTCTAAGATGCTACTAGGGAATGTCATACCCTATGTTGAACATAAAATGAGACTCGTGGCGCTCTAAGATTCTACTAGGGAATGTCGTACCCTATGCTGGCAATAAAATGCAACCAGGAGATGTAGTACCCTGTGTTTGGAAATGAGATGAGGCTCGCGGCTCTCTGAGATACTACTGGGGAATGTCGTACCCTATGTTTGCAACAAAATGACGCTTGTGGCGCTCTGAAATGCTACTAGGGAATGTCGTACCCTATGTTGGAAAAAATTAATGCAGCCAGGGGATGTAGTACCCTGTGTTGGCAATAAGATGCATCCAGGGAATGTATTACCCTGTGTTAGCAATAAGATAATGCTTGCAGCGTTCTGTGGTGCTACTAGGGAATGTCGCACCCTATGTAGGCAGAAAATAATGCGACCAGGGGATGTAGTACCCTGTGTTGACAATAAGATGAGGCTTTTGGCTCTCTAAGATTCCACTAGGGAATGTCGTACCCTATGTAGGCAGAAAAAAAAATACAACTAGGGGATGTAGTACCCTATGTTAGCAATAAGAAATGCAACCAGGGGATGTAGTGCCCTGTGTTGGAAATAAGGTGAGACTCATGGCCCACTGAGATGCTACTAGGGAATGTCGTACCCTATGTTGGCAGAAAGTAATGCAGCCAGGGGATGTAGTACCCTGTGTTGGTGATATTATGAGGCTCTTGGCTCTCTAAGATCCTACTAGGGAATGTCGTACCTTATGTAGGCAGGAAACAAAAATGCAACTAGGGGATGTAGTACCCTATGTTATCAATAAAAAATGCAACTAGGGGATGTAGTACCCTGTGTTGACAATAAGGTGAAGCTCATGGGCCACTGAGATTCTACTAGGGAAAAGGCAGAAAAACAATGCAACTAGGGGATGTAGTACCCTATGTTAGCAATAATAAATGCAACCAGGGGATGTAGTACCCTGTGTTCGAAATAAGGTGAGGCTCATGGCCCACCGAGATACTACTAGGGAATGTCGTACCCTATGTTGGCAGAAAGTAATGCAACTAGGGGATGTAGTACCCTGTGTTGGTGATAAGATGAGGCTCATGGATCACTGAGATTTTACTAGGGAATGTCGTACCCTATGTAGGCAAAAAGTAATGCGACCAGGGGATGTGGTACCTTGTATTGAAGGTAGGGTATCGATTTCCTATAATGAAACTAAGAATACCATGATTACATGTATATCAAAAGAAAACTAAGGATTTGAGAGCTTCACTTGGTGGTGTTCATCTTTTCACGAACTATTTCCTAAAATTGTTCTATTCCTGTTCTGAACAAAGAAAAAATTGTTGTGAGGGGGAGAGGGAATGTGGGGTGATTGAGGGAAAATGGAAGTGAGTGACGTGAAGAGTGGGGAGTTAGGCTAGAAAAGTGGGGAAGTGGGGAAGTTTGGTGTTATATATATATATATATATATATGTATAAAACTTACTTTTAGATTTAAAGAAAACTATATAAATAAGAAAACCCAATATTTTCACTATAGTTTAAATTATACTAAGAAAAATACTATTATAACTTACATTTAAATTAGAAGAAACAAAGTTTATACATACATACTACATATATATATATATATATATATGTAGTATGTATGTATAAACTTTGTTTCTTCTAATTTAAATGTAAGTTATAATAGTATTTTTCTTAGTATAATTTAAACTATAGTGAAAATATTGGGTTTTCTTATTTATATAGTTTTCTTTAAATCTAAAAGTAAGTTTTATA